>JAURVB010012201.1:0-110615 GCA_033002965.1 Piper betle | reverse complement strand
TCAAGTTGCATTTATAAATAGGTCCCGAAGGCATCGTGAGCTGGATCTGATGTTCGAAAACAAACTCGAGGGATCTCATCCTCGAGGGTTATTAATCTGAAATAAAACTGTTGGCTAAATGGCCCGAGTTAAGTGGGATCTGATAAAACGCCACTTAACTCGTCCTGTACATGATAAATCAAATATACAATAGAGTAGCGTAAAATAGAGAACGAGTCCTAAACGGACATGGTAGAAGCTCCAAACGGGTCCACGCACCTAGGCGGCGAGCTCCTACACCGTACCTACACAATCAAGCTAAAAACTAACGCCCGCATGATGAATCACACATCTTATAGCATGCACACACAATCAACACAATCACTCATCAATCAACACACATTAACCTATATCAATTCTAGCAAGTCTACTTAGGCTAGTTTGCATTAGATCATGATCATCGCCTAGTTACCCTAATTAATTTCTTAGCCTCCATTTTTAACACCACTCAATCAAACAAATTTCATATTTTATCCTTAATCAAATCTACATTTATATATATTATTATAACACACACACAAATCCTGCCATGCAATTCTAATAATTAACATTTTTAAATAATTAAATTAAAATAAATTATACCTCGCGTCGTCGAAAATCGGCGACGGCTAGGGTTTCTGTTTCGTGGCTCCAAACTCGAATTCGACACCTAGTGGCGTCCAAAGTCCGATCAGATTGGACCGGGTGCATTCGGCGGATGATCCGGCGAATTTCCCACGAATCCAATTTTCCAGCGGTTTTCGGCGAGTGTCGGCGGTTTTCCAGCAATGATTCTGGGACGGGGCAATTAGGGGGTCTATCGGCACCAGCTCGTCGAGCTTGGTCCAATGGTGGTGTCAAACAAAGCAGCCGGGCGGTGATGGCCGTCAGCGGCGGTGTTGAAAATGGGTGGCGGCGGCGCGCGTGCTCCGATCGGGGTTGCGGCCGGCCTCGACGGTGGTCGGGATGGTAGGGGAAATGTCGGCGACGGCGAGAGGGTGGTCATCGGGGTTACAGCGACGGTGGAGCGGCCCGGATGGCGGCGAATCCCTGAGGGAGCGCGTTGTGGCTCGTGGGGTGATTCTGGCGTCGTGGCTGTGAGACGGTGGCCAGGGTGGGTCGTGGCGGCACGGCGGCTACACGGCAGGGCGGGGCGGCGCTGATCGGCAGCTGTATGACGTCGGCAGCGGCGGCGGCGGCGACGAGCACGAGGGGCGGCGGGTGTTTGGGTGAAGAAGGGTCGGGAGGGAGAAAAATACCCTCAATCACAGTTTTGTAAATAAGTATTGACTCGATTCCTACTTGAGTCAAAATAATATCTAGTTCGTAATAAATTCTAAAAAAAATCTGGAAAAATATGGAAAAATTCCATAAAATAAAACAAACACAACAACATCCAAATGGCATGCTCTATAACTAATAACCCACCCGAATATAATCCAACGCATCCTAATGCGTTATTCGGCCTAAACTATTATGCGATAAAATAAAAATAACAATCAATACTGCATACCTCCATATACTTGATAACCCATTTTTCATCATCTTTCAGGCATTATCATCGCACACTTGAGCATACATGACTGTCATCGCTCATAACTCACAGCTGGCCTCAACTCAGCTTGCGGTTCATGAAGCTGACTCGACTCGAACCGACAGTTGAACCGACTGGTTCACTCCTGTAAAACTCTGACTCGAGTCACGGGTTTTACACAACCTCTTAGTCTTTTATTCAATCAGATTGTTTGAATTATCATGTTCTTAATGGTAAGAGTAGATTGATTGCTCATTTCTTATATCATGAGGTTTAATTAGATTTTGGGAGAAATTAAATAAATTAGTCATTGATAATTCATCATATGACGAGTCATTTGATTTTTTTGTCATTATGGTCGGGAGATATATAACACCGTATGCGATTGTAAGGCAAATCTTAATGCATTATTTTGCCGATTAATCAAATATCACCAGGAGGTAGAAATTGAGGCAAATAATTGAAGCATGAAGGAGCGGGAGCCACCATGTCATATATATATTCTATATCGACAATCCGAAGGAATAGAAGGTAAGAGTATGATGTGATGAATATTAATTTCATGTTAAGGGAAATTCAACTCTAGAACAAAATTTATCTTAACCTTAAAATCTATATTTGATGTTGTTTGGCTCTTAGTTCTATTTTCTACTATTAAAATAAGGAAATTTATCTCTCTGTAGGATGATAGTTGAAAATATATCATTATAGTACTTGTTTCGATCATGTATACTTGCACCTCATTGAATTTAGCGAACAAGTTTTTGGCGCCATAGCCGGGGAGATCGAATTTTCATAGTTAATTTAGGATTAGAATTTTGACCCATTTACTTTTATTTTTTGATTTTAGTTTCTGATTATATAATATATATATATATATATATATGTGTGTGTGTGTGTGTGTATATATATATATATATATATATATCATTGTCTTCGTCATTGTTATCATTTGTTTATGCATCGATTAGTTAGATCACCTTTGTTTTCTTGTGATCCAGAGATTGAAAGGACTTTGAGAAACTTGTGTGCCATTGGAAGAAGTGCACAATAAGCAATAGAAGAAGAAGTCGTGGACCCATAACAACAACAAATGCTTCCACTTCCACCAATTGTAGAAGTAGCAAATGATGACAACAGGGCAAGAGGGTTACAACCTGGTATTATTGCACCACCGGTTAATACGACCCACTTTGAGCTTAAACCAATTTTATTTAACATGTTACAAACATAGGACTATTTAGTGGATTGCCTACTAAGAATCCTAATAGGCATATCATCGATTTTCTATCGGTTTGTGATATGTATAGGCAACCTGGTGTCATTGACGACCATCTCCACCTTCGCTTATTTCCATTCTCATTAATAGTAAGTGCGAAAGAGTGTTTGCCATCATAAGATGTAATTACCACATGGGATGAATTGTCTAAAATATTTTCCTCCTAAAACTACTAAATTATGTAACAAAATTTTATCATTTTTGCAGTTTGATGGTGAGTTTCTCTATGAGGCACCAGAATGATTTAAAGAATTGTTGAAAAGTATCTCAACCATGGTATAGGAAGGTGGATGCAACTCCAAACTTTCTTTCACGAGTTGTTGTTGCAAACAAAAAACATAGTTGATGCGGCTGCCAACGGATCATTTCTGAGGAAGAACCCACATGAAGCTTTTCAACTACTAGAATTGATGGTTCCTAGCAATCACCATACAACACATGAAAGGCACCCAAGGATGATTACAAGAGTTTTAGAATTAGATGCACTTATTGCTTTATCTGCTCAGGTTAGTTCTTTAGCTAATCAAGTTCAAAATTTAAATATGTAGGGACAGGTTAAGGCTGTGCAGCCAAGGTGTGAATGGTGTGGACAAGGACATCCTATAGGTCAACGTGCAACAGATCAAATTAACTACTTAGGCAACTTTAATAGGAACAATAATTCCTATTCCAATACTTATAATTCGGCTGGCACAATAATCCCAACTTTCAATGGAATAATTCTCTACAATCGGATGCTGTCCTCAATAATCCACAACCACCATCACAGTATTCTCGACCTCCCTCAATTTCTTTTCAGCCATAACAACCAGATTTGATCCAAATGTTCAATTCTATGCAACAAACTATGCAACAATTTATGCGAAATCAGCAACAACAACACACAGTTTATGCAACAAGTTGTGTTGCAATTTAACAAGGAACCAAGTGAGTGATGCAAGGGTGTACTTCACAGCCAACCAAAACAACCAAGGAAAGATGGTCAAGAGCATTGCAAAGCTGTAACGACCCGGAGTGGTATTACTTTACAAGAACCAGTTCAGCCCAATGAAGTTAAGGAAAAAGATGAAAAGCCAAACAATGAACATGATCCAATACATTGGTTAGCTTACTCGGAAGAAAAGGGAAAAAGAAAGATGAGGTACATACATAAGAGGTCGAAAAAAAGTTCCATTTCCTTCTAGATTGAGGAAACAAAGTGTGAAAAATATTTCAAAAATTTCTTGATATATTTAAGAAATTACAAATTAATATACCATTCGCTGAAGGACTTGAACAAATGCCTAGATATGTAAAATACTTGAAGGATATTCTAGCAAAGAAAAGGAGAGTAGATGACAAGGAAGTTGTGGCCATGACAGAGGAATGTAGTGTTGTCCTCAAAGAAAACTATTTCCTAAGATGAAAGATTTGTTCTTCCATGTTCAATTTGAGGAAATGTTCATTGTAATTCTTTATGTGACTTAGGTTCTAGCATTAATCTTATGCTTTTTTCTGTTTTCAAAAGGTTAGGGATCGAGGACATTGCTCCTACCAATATTATACTCTAGTTGGCTAACCGGTCAATGGTATATCCTAAAGGAGTCATTGAAGATGTTTTAATAAAGGTTGACAAGTTTATCTTTCCTACAAGTTTTGTGGTACTCAAAATGGAAGGAAGGAATGACAATATACCACTCATTGTCAGGATAGATTTCTTGGCAACTGGGAGAACACTGATCGATGTAGCTATTGGAAAACTTACACTTAGGGTAAACATCAATTATGTCACATATAACATCTTTAAATCCATGACTTGCCCGGATGCAACATATGATTATTCTAGAATTGAACTACTTGATAAAATAATGTACAAAGGGGATCAGTTGAGTGAGTCATTACATAAGGTCATAAATTCTTTTTGTGAAGAAAATACTGATATGGAAGAGATGGTAAAAGTATTAGATTCACAACCAATCTTGCCTACAAGATTCAGAGCTGTGAAACCTTAGATCTACCATTCCACAGATTGTCTCCATCAGTTGAAGTACCACCTATTTTGGAGTTAAAACAACAAAACCCACGATTCGAGTCAGGGTTTTATATTCAGAACCGGTTAGTTCGTCCGTTATTTTCAAGTCGAGTCAGTTTCAGGACACGTGTACTGAGCCGACGCCAGTCTCGTGTATGAGCCATGAGGGTCATGTGTACCCAAGTATATGATGATAATGTCATGAACACAATAGAAAAGAATGAGTTATCATAATATATGAGAGTATGCAGTTCATTTTTTTATTATGATATATGATGGATCGTAGAATTAGTTTTAGGCCGTTTACTGCGTTAGGACGGGTTACGGGCATTTTGGGTGGGTTGATAGTTCTAGAGCATATCATTACGATGTTTGGCATTTGTTTGATTTTACGGGATTTTCACGATTTTTATGAATTTTTTAGGATTTAATACGACTTAGTTATTATACTTGACTTGAGCAGGAGACGAGTCAAGTCTTATTTACGAAATTTGCCACTGAGCAATTGTCGCCAGAAATCCTCCAGAAGGTTGCCGAAAACCACTGAAGCCGCCGGAAAACCGCCAGAACCCGCCTGAAAATCAGATTCGCTGGAATTTGCCGGATCTTTCGAGGAGTTCATCCAGTCGATCCCGATCGAATGTCGAACGGCGATGAGCGCCGAATTCGAACTCCGAGACGCGCGACTGAATGAGTTAGAATTACTTTCATATTTATGATTACTTGACTATTGATGGATGTTATTTGTTTTGTGTGATGTTTATTGAGTTTGATGCATCATTTAGTTAGCGGGCATTAGTATTTAGTTTTGATGTGTAGGTACAGAGTAGGAGCTCGCCACCTAGGTGCGATGACACGCTTGGAGCTTCTACCAGGTCCGTTTAGGACTCGACTCTGTTTTACGTCATTCTATTGTATGTTTATCTTATCATTTGTGGGACGGGTTAAGTGGCATTTTATTGGATCCCACTTAACTCGGGCCATCTAGCCGAACAGATTTCCGGATTAATAACCCCTCAAGGATGAGATCCCTCGAGGATGATTTCGAAAACAAGATCCACCACAAGTTGCCTTCTGGCCTATTATATAAATCCCTACCCAGCCCTATATATATGTAGTTTTCATGTTTTTAGTGAGACGAGAGATGGAGAAATCGACTGCACATACCATGCAGAGGATGCCGTGACAGTCAAAGCGGGCTCTGGATTAGTGCCAACGTACTGTTCCATTCCCAAGGGATCCTGACAACTTCGCGTTTGAGTTCCTCACACCCGGAGAACGTAGAGGTTTATGGGTACTGTTTAGTATAGCGCATGTCCTGACTTGTGGTTCAAAGGGTACTAAAGGAGACTTCCTGAGAGTACTCGGCCTTTGTGCTCAAGGCCAGGAGAAATATGGAGGTACGGAGAGGGCTTAGGATAAAGTTTCACGAGAAGTACTGAAAAAGAAGTGCCGAGAACAGCACAGTACCAGCAGCAGATCAGTAAGTTCGGGATGCTACATGGCCTGCAGCCCAGTGGCTCCTCAGTAGTGCGCTTCAGAGTGTTCACGTGGAGTATATGATGTTTTCTTTCATATGAGAGTTTGCTCTCCTAACCAGCTTGTTATAGTTATTTTATTTTCCGGACCAATAATACTTGTTACTGACATGTTTTTATACTATATGTAGGTAATAATCACGAGTTGGAGGAGCCAGCTTGGACGGAGGAGCAATGAGGTCTTGTACATACACACATGTTAGATTTTTGAATGTTAATATTGTGTTGTTATATTATTATGTTGTGAATGACATGTTTAAATGCATGGGACATGATAGAATGTGAACATGATCAGAGACGCGCAGCAGAAGCGTGGTGGGTTGAAACCCCAGCTTCTGAATGAATTCATAATATGTTAGATTTTGTGTGAATGAAATCATGGATGCATGTGTGTATATATATATATATATATATATATATTATATATATATTATTTGACAGGGTGGGCTAATAATTGCACTTTTAGGGGAGACCCTGTCTGTTTTATTTCAGAATTTTTATCGTAATTGTAATGATATGAAATTTAGGTTGCACGTCATCCATGTAGTATCATGTTAGGGTTTTATGTATTTATCCATACATGGCAAGTCGTATCTACATCTTAAGACGTCGAGATTAGATCGGCACGAGTTAGGTTCGAGTTGGCCGACCTAACCGGGGCCTGTAACATGCCGGTTCACTTCACAAGTGTGAACTGGATTTGGGGTGTTACAAAAACAATTTCCAAAACATCGCATGTATACTTTCTGAGGGCGTAATGACACTCTTCCTATTATTATTTCTTCAAAGCTAACTATGTTGCAAGAAGAGTGCTAATTAGAATACTAAAGGATCACAAGTTAGCTATTGCTTGGACTATAGCAGACGTGAAAGGCATCGATCCATCCTTATGTATGCATAGGATCAACTTAGTGGATGGATGCAGTCCAACTATTGGGCACCAACGACGACTCAACCCCAACATGTAAGAAGTGGTCAAGAAGGAAATTATTAAGTGGTTAGATGCTGGAGTGATATATCCCAATTCTAATAGTATTTGGGTAAGTCCAGTACAATGTGTACCAAAGAAAGTAGGTATAACTATGGTAAAAATGAGAGAAATGAACTGATTTCTACAAGAACCACCATAGGGTGGCATGTGTGCATAGACTATAGCAAGGTCAGCAAGGTTAGAGAAAAAGATCACTTTCCTCTTCCTTTTTTTGATCAAATGCTTGGTAGATTAGCTGGGAATGCTTACTTTTATTTTCTAGCTGGATATTTAGGTTACAATCAGATTACCATTGCACCCGAGGATCAAAAGAAGACAACATTCACTTGTCCTTATGGCACTTTTGCTTTTCGGCGAGTGCCGTTTGGAATGTGTAAGGCTCCTGCTACATTTCAGAGATGCATGATGGCCATCTTTATTGATATGATTCAACATGGCCTAGAAGTATTTATGGATGACTTTACTATTTTTGGAGAGATTTTCGATGATTGCTTATCGATTTTATCTTTCATTCTTAAACGTTGTCAAGACACTAATCTTGTTCTTAATTGGGAAAAATATCATTTTATGCTACATGAAGGAATAGTTTTTGGACATAAAGTTTCATGCCAAGGACTTGAAGTAGACAAGCCAAAAATTGTAATTAAAGAGAAGCTCCCACCTCCTACATCGGTGAAAGAAATTAGAAGTTTTCTAGGACATGCGGGATTCTTCAGACAGCTTATAAAGGATTTTTCTCATATCTCAAAACCTCTATGTGCTTTACTAGAAAAAGATTCAATTTTTTATTTTGATGATGCATGTTTGAAAGCTTTTGCGACTTTGAAATAAAAATTGATTTCAGGTCCCATTGTGATTGCACCAGATTGGTCATGACCTTTTGAATTAATATATGATATTTGTGATCATGCAATAGGTGTTGTATTGGGCCAAAGGAAGGGCACATTTTTTTACATTATCTACTATATTAGTAAGACATTTAATGATACACAATGCAATTATACTACAACTGAAAAAGAGTCATTAGCAGTAGTGCATGCTATTGATAAGTTTAGATCATATTTGCTAAGTTCAAAGGTTATTGTATATACTGATCATGCTGTTCTAAAATACCTTTTTGTCTAAGAAGGATTCCAAACCTAGGCTAATCCATTGGGTTCTTTTATTGCAGGAATTTGATGTCAAGATTAAGGACAAGAAAGGAAACGAGAACATTGTTGCAGACCACCTTTCTCGGTTGAGCGAAACACACAACGTCAAGGATGATCCACATATGAATGAAGTTTTCCCTGATGAAAATATATTGGCATTGAAGGTGGTGTTGTCCCATGGTTTGCCGATATAGTGAACTACTTTGTGAGTGGGAAGATGCCACCGAACTTGAACTTTCAACAAAAGAAATGATTTCTTCATAAAGCTAAGTCATATTTTTGGGATGACCCTCTTCTCTTCAAGCAATGTGCTGATGGGATGATAAGAAGATGTGATCCAGAAGATGAAATGGAGTCCATACTTCATCATTGTCACTCAGCAAATATGGTGGGCACTTTGGAAGTACTAGGACAACTATGAAAGTTCTCCAAAGAAGCTAGACATTTTATTGAGAGATGTGATCGATGCCAAAGGGCTGGAAACCTGTCAAGGAAAAAGAAAATACCTCTCAACTCTATTCTCGAAGTCGAATTATTTGATGTACGGGGTATAGATTTTTTGGGCTCTTTTCCTCCATCAAACTCTAACACTTATATTCTCTTAGCTGTCAATTATGTTTCTAAATGGGATGAAGCATTAGGTTTACCTTCGAATAATTCCAAGGTGGTGGTTATGTTTTCAAAAAAGAATATATTTACCAGATTTGGTACACCATGGGCAATCATTAGTGATGGAGGGTCTCACTTTTGCAATAGGCAATTTGAAGCTTTATTGGCTAAGTATGGAGTGAAACACAAGGTTGCCACCGCTTACCATATACAAACTAACGGTCAGGCTAAAGTATTCGATAAAGAGATTCTTAAAATTCTAGAGAAGGTAGTAAAAGGTAATAGAAAGGATTGGTCTATACGGTTAGATGATGCTCTATTGGCTTATAGAACAGCTTTCAAGACACCAATTGGCATGTCTCCTTATCGATTAGTATTTGAAAAAGGTTTGTCATCTTCCCGTATAATTAGAGCATAAATCTCTTTGGGCCATTAAGGAATTGAATTTTGAGTTGGAGGCAAGTGGAACAATGAAACTACAACAACTTATTTAATTGGACGAAATTAGGAGAGCTTCTTATGAAAATGCCAAGATCTATAAAGAAAAATCCAAAGCATGACATGATCAAATAATTGCTTCTAAACCATTTTCTCCTGGACAAAAGGTATTGTTATATGATTCAAGGTTGAAAATTTTAAAGGAAAATTGAAATCAAGATGGTCCTACACGGTGCAATTGAAAATAAGACTGAACAAGGGGATCGATCATTTAAAGTCAATGGATGTAGACTAAAACACTACTTTGAAGCGGAGCAACTTTGGAAATCCTCCATCACATTAAATAATGAATGAGGAACAAGTGTCTGGCTGTAGACATTAAACCAAGAGCTTCTTGGGAGGCAACCCAAGAATGGGTCAAGTGCAAATTCAATTATTCATGACAATCATCCACCGTCTAAATGGTTGAGGGAGTTGTCTTTCACTTCTATTTCTTTATTTTTAGTTTTATTTTTTCAACATTGAAGATAAAGTTTAGTTTAAGTGTGGGGGAATGCCTTAATTTTGTGCATATTGTTCATGCTCGACTCATGTTTAGATTTAGATGTGTATATATATATAATATAGTTTAGTGTAAAAATTGTATTATGCAACATTATATTAATCTCTTTGTTGAATGATAGATACATATGAATTAGTCTTACCTTTCTTCGGAAAACTTGATTAATTGATATGAGGGATGAACTGAGTAAATGATTACATTCAAGAGTTGGTTCTCTACCTTATATTATTTTCACAATCTTTTGGTTTAGATAATTTCAATGAATTTGTTGCAATAGGAAAAATCCCTTAATCATAAAAACTTGCATGACGGCTTTGGTTGTTTTAGGTTTGTCCTAGCATTTTCAGTTTCTTCTTAAAAAAAAACAAAAAGAATAGATTGGAGCAAATGACTACTTTGCTAAGTAACTCGCCTTTGTAACTCAGCGGTTATGGGCTTCATGCAAACGCAAAGGTGAGGTAGTTATCTCATTGTTTGCATGTTGATGCTACTTTAGTAGTCATTGGAGCCATTGCTAGCTCGACAAGTATGGGGTTCAAAGGTCATAACAAGGCAAAGCTGTGTATTGTTAAAAAAAAATTAGTGGAAATGACTACTTTGCTAAGTAGCTTGGAGGCACTGTGCACTCAGTAATTATGGGGATTTACATCGAGAGGCAAAACTAGTTATCTTTGTTGTATACATATATAAATTGAAAACACAAAAGAAACAAAAAAAACCAAATTACATAAGTGGAGATGAGGGAGAATGGCAAACATATTTTAACATGAGCTAGAGTGTTATTTTCTTGTTGCATATGAGAAGGATGAGAAAAAGGATTAACTTAGACACACACATTGAGAGCCTTCAGTTCAGGTGTGATTAATGAATGGGAATTTTTGATTTGATTGACATCTTGTTGACTTTGGATAGTTTGATTAAGAATCATATAAGTAAATAATGGGGACTAAAAATTTTTGTGTAGTAAAATTTTCTTCTGTTGTTATATTTTGCTCGGGCTACGCAAAAGTTTAAGTTTGCGGGCCTGTTAAGTGTTTAAAGTATACAATATTTATCCATATTTTTAATGTGATTTTGTACTTCTCAGGTATAAACATTATTAAATAGGTGATGTTTCTCATTTTATTCTAGTTAATTAATATTTTATGAGATGTGCTTAATTTTGGAGTTTGAATGCAGAAAAAGATTAAACAAATTAAGTTTTGGAATTGAAAGGTCATGGTCACCAAATGGTTACTACAAAGAGTTCACAAGCTCGATGAGGATCGATGTACATTGCTTTGGCTGCATTTGAGTATGTCGAGGAGTTGGAAATTGGAATGGACATCATAATCATTTAGAATACATTGATTTGTGAGCACCTTCTTTGAATTCATGTATCTTTTGGCCATCTTATCTTCTATATAAAGAGGTGGTCATTTGTTATTTGAGATATCTCAACTTTTGGGCTTATAAGTAATTCTAGTTTTTGTAGGCCACTATCAAATTTGCTCGAACCAATTACCATTCTTCATTTCTTTCATACTAGGCTTTGAGCTTCTACCTCGTACAAAGTTTAATGCACCATTTTTTATATTTATTTAATATATCACAGATCATAACATCTTTAAAATACAAAGAAAAATTGTATTCCGGTCAAAAAATACTAAATATGTCCATCTAAATTATCCAAATAACATCAAATAAAAATAATTAAAATTACTAGATGTTATGTCCTTCCTCCTTTTTACGAAAATTTTGTCCCAAAAATTTAACTTAAATAATTCCACATATTTCTCATTAATGTTAGACTCTAATTCCTAAGTTGCTTCTTCTAGCCCATGGTGGCTTGAGTTAAGAATAATAATAACTTGTAATAAATCCTAGAAAAATCCAGAAAAATTGGGAAAAAATCGTATAAAAGAAAATAAATGCAACATCCAAATGACATGCTCTATAACTAATAACCCACCCGAATATGATCTAATGTGTCTTAATGCGTTATTCAGCCTAAACTAATTCTACGGTCACAAAATGAAAAAGAACAAAACCGTCAACTGTGTACTCTCATATCTATTTATAACTTAGTCTACTAATGTGTATCTGACGCTTTCATTGAATACTCGGGCTTACATGAACCATCATAGCATGTGCACATGGTCAGCCTCGGTCCCATGCGCGGGTTCTGAAAGCTGAACAAACTCGGACCATGGTCGAACCAACCGGTTAATGGCTATAAAACTCTGACTCGAATTCATGGGTTTTACACCCACCATTAGTGTGATAATGAAAAGCCAAAAACTTACTATTTAGTTGAATGCGAATGGGTATTAAATCACACTCATAACTCCCAATCCCAAAATTCCAACGTGGGAGACAAAGTCTTCTCTTATCTTCAACTTTCAACCAAAACTTCATCCTCTACACCATATCAGCCTACTAAAGAGACTCTAGCTACTACTAACCCAAGCCAACGGGTTCGACCTATAGTAGACCCTTATTCGACCAAAAGGGAAAAATAAAAAGAATAAACTATAATATGATAAATAAAGCTTATTTGAAACCACCTATAAATACCAGTGTATCCATACGCTAAAAGTAATAATTTATAATTTATAATATTTATTCTTAAGAATTAATTTAACTAAATAATATCTATGATTTGTTCTAAGATTTGTAAAACCCATAATAAAATAACCTAGTTATTTTCGGAGTTTTACAATCTCCTCAACTAGGGAAGTTTCGTCCTAAAAAATATAATATGGTTATAAGGAGAAAATTACTCTTTCATCTAACTTCTTCCTTATCCTATCTTACGGATTTCATACATTATGCGTTGGTATACCGGTATCTAACTTTATTAAAGTTAGTTTAAATATCTTCACATTTTCCTATAAAAGTTCATTTTTGAAAAATCATGATTTAAAATTTTCTTTCCACTTCTTCTACTTTGTGATGGTTGATCATGTGTGTCATTTTAATCTTTTTCTTCACTAATTCTACTTCCTAAAGCTAAATTGTTCGATGACACTTCAAAAGTTGTTATCTATTGCATTGGAGTAGTCATTTGAAATGACTTGACATATATCTCTACTCATCATTGGTGCTGTTACTTTCCATAAACACATATCTTGCCACATAGCAGACTATAATTCATTGGTGCATTTTTTTCTTGATTTAAGCATTGTCACTCATATGCATAGCTAAAGTGGGGCATACTGTCCCATGACACTGTTCTCTAGATCGCACGAGTGTCTCATACCACCCATACTACCTATATAATACCTCCAATTGTAAATGCGTCTTGTATACACTCATTAATTAAGTGTCACATTCACTTAGCATGACACATAAGCAACACACAGTCCCAAATTGGTTTTTTTGAGTTAACAAAGTTCTAGTATGTTCTCTAACTTAATAGAAGCTTTTAAATATGCTAAAGACATGTCTCCATAAATCAATTATGTAGACGATACGTCGAGGTCTCATATCCTTGAAAACGTTCCCTCTTAATTTGCCATTCAACTTAGAACTTGTTCGGAATCTAGAAGTCGCAACCTCAATCTTCACTAGGGAAATTTTTGATCGTGAACTCTTCAAAACATCCCTTCATGGTTCATAGCACTATCAGCATTACTTCATCTCTTTCTTCTTCTTTCTATTTTTTAATTTTTTTGGCAACAAAAAAGTACATAGTTATGCATAATGTACGATCTAAAGTGTCCTATCAACTTCTTCCACATTATTTCTAATTATTTAACAATTATCAAAATTTTCGTATCATCTAGTGGTTATTTTTCTTTAGTATCTTAAAAATTATTTTTACACTGTAACGACAGAATTTATTTCTAGGAAGAAATATCTTTAACTACCTAAAATCGTTGTTACGCCAACCTCCCAACTTGGCACTTCTGACTCTTCGGCTAGTCCAATCTTGTCCTTACTATCCATATTTTCCAAACTTTGAGCAGTCTCTAAGGTTTTAGACATCATTGTATCTACGACAACTTAATTGGATGCTCGTGTAGTCCTTACACCCTTAGAAAGACGTCAAAAGTAGTCTCTTAACATTAACTCTCATTGTTGACGTTCACCTGCAACCCATTTTGTACACACCCACAATTACTTACCATCTAAAACAATGAAAATTAATTCTATAAAAGAATGATCCATGCTTATATAAAAGAAATTTATCCTTAGGATAGTGGACTCTTATATTTCAATAAGGTAAGAATTGATTTGCATGGTTTTGTGGGAAACACAGCTCTGATACCACCTATAACGATCCTCCTATTCCAAGCCACGAGCTATGTGTTAATATATAAAACTAAGTGTCTCATAAATTAATTTTCTATTAATTTTAAATATTTTAAATAAAACCATGAAGTAAACTTCTTTTTGAATTGTTCAAATTAAATTCATACTCAAGGAATTAGTTAACGTTCAAATTCTAAGTTGTAACACCCCAAATTTGGTTCATGCTTGGGAACCGAAGCCAGAATGTGATTGGTCCCAGTTGGGTCGGTTACCCTGAACCCAAGTCGTGCAGATATACTCTTAGTGTTTTGTAAGGACATGCCTGTTCTAAGCCACGAGCCAAGTGTTACTACATGAAACTAAGTGTCTCATAAATTAAATTTTCTGTTAATTGTCAAGATTTAAAAAAACCATGACAAAAAATATAATATAATAAATTCTCGAAATAATCTAAGCCCATGAATTGAACCAAAATCCCACTACCATGCAAACAATCTAGAAAAAACATTTGTGAGGCTCATATGCATATACATGTTTCAATGACGTTGTGCATATACATGTTTGTGTATTTGTGAATGTGTTTGTGAGGCTTGTATGCCCTGATTAAAATGTTTTGACTTGTTTTAGAAATGTTATGGAAATGCTCTAATTGTTCAGGAATGACTTGCTATGTTAAGATGAAAATGAACTAAATGTTGTGAGCATGATTTGCAAGAGGGGTGAGACCTTTATTGCAACATGTATTGATGTTTTGAATCTTATTGGGGTAAAAGCTATTGTTTTTATATATACTTTACTATACTTTGTTTAACAGGTCGTCCCATTATTGTACTTTTAGGAGAGATTCAGTCTGTTTTATTTTAGAATTTTGCGTGAATTTTGTTTGCTCATTTTAATTATTTCTGGTGTGACCATCATCATGACATTCACGTAGCATCGTACTAGGGTTTTGTATCTCATTCATACATTGTTTGCACATTAGGTAGCGTACTACATCTTGAGACATCGAGAGGGTAATATCGTAGCCGTTTAGTTTTTTGGGTCAACTAGATTAATTGGTTTACAAGTAGTTCGATTTATTGTAACAGTTCTAGTCCGGGTTGAGAGTGAACCGGATTGGGGTGTTACAATTTGGCCCTTACACTCTAAGCTTCATAGGTAAATTCCACCATGGCTGTAGCATTGGCCAATCAAGGGGAGCAAAGCCCATTAACTTGACCCTAAGGTGCTGGAACATTGTTCCTAGGCTGTTCACCAATTTTGTAATGTTAGTTCATGTGATAGAAGACTCAAAATTGGCTGGGTCCACTGGGTCTAATTAGCTAACACATGGAGCTTGAGCCAAATAGGAGTTATGCCCAATTTTCTTTGTAAATGGTCCTAAGTGGATTTTCAAAGTAGGGTCATTGGATGGCCTGTTTCTCGAAATATCTGGACCCTAACAAATTGGAAATTCAAAAATAAAATGAGCAACCTACCCAAATGGCCCCAAAATTAGTCATGGTGCTACTTAGACAGAGAGTTAGGTGTGGACCATTTACCACTAAAATTGAACACCATTAACTTATTTTAAGGTAATTTACATCCTGAGAGAAAAACTAGGGTTTTCACCCAGCATTTTTATACAGTCAGAGTAAATACCTACAAAACATAAAGAGATGAATTTTAATCATTCCCAAAAAAATTTATATAAAGCAGACACTTATTAGAGCATCATATATTTTTACCAGGTTTTATTAGTTTAAAATTGATGGCTTAATATATAACACAATTACAGATCATGCTCACAGTTGTAAATAACACGGGAAATACAAGGCATACTTATGGGTTATGTTCATGATTATTTAGTGGTTAGATTAGGATTAAAGTTTTACCAAGAACTCCTAAAATCACTATGACAAACATGGGATGCTTTACATCAATTGATCTTACAAGGTCAGAGAGTAAAAGTTGGAGAAAGAGGCTCTTATGTCACTGTAACGGTGAAAGTTGCCACCTTTCCTCAGTTTTTACCCACATACATGCACATTATAGGTCAATGTAGGTAAAACACTCATGCAAAAGTTGTAGATATACATGTAATGAGTGTAACAAATAAAGAATCTTGAAAATTTAATATCAGAGTGCCAATATATGATTTTTCATACCAAAATAGTGTAAATTAGTGACCTCTGAATTATAAAAATCATATCTATTTATTTACATGAACAAATAGGATGCATGAGTACTTAAAATTCTCTAAGATGAATATCTAATTTGTAAAAAATATCATAAAAATGAACAGAGATAAATATCAAACAACTTGAAACAAAGGCAAGACAAACCTGAAACTGGCAAAGGAAGACCAAAGGTGAGGTCCTTCGAGGCATCCAACCTCAAAACATAACTGTAAAACCAGTGACTTGAGTTAGGTTTTATAGTTAGAACCGGTCGGCTCGACTCTTATTTTTAGTTGAGTTAATTTCAGAACACGCGCACTGAGTTGAAGCCCAGTCGTGTGTTATGAGCCATGAGGGTCATGTGTACCCAAGTATATGATCAAAACGTCATAAATGCAGTAGGAAAGAATAAGTTATTGAAATATATGAGAGGATGCCAGTTTATTTATTTTATATATAGTGGATCGTAGAATTAGTTTTAATTTGTTTACCACATTAGGATGTGTAATTTATTAGTTTTGGATGGGTTAGCGGGTTTAGAGCATGTTATTCGAATTAGAACTTGCTTATTTTATTTTATGGTATTTGATTGTTTTTTTATTTTATATTTTTTAGGATGTACTTAGTAATATTTACTCGAGTCAGGAGCGAGTCATATTTTTATTACGAAAATACCTACTACCATGATTTCCTTCCGTCCCGACCCTCTCCCCTTTTGTAACTACTCGTCCAAATCGGACCAAGTGTTACCTAAAATATGTAATAATGTAAACGTAACATACAAGAACATAATAATTCCAAAACATGAATTTTAATACTGCAATTAAGTCTAAAATTCATAGAACATAACAATAAGTTCTGATGCATATGATAATATATAAAATAACCGTCCCACAGTCTGTGACTATTTCCCATAGCCACATTTATTACACAAGAGAATAATAAGGAAGTCCAACTTTATTATCGATTCACCACATTTAGGTTGGCAAAAGAACCACTAACCATTCTATTCTTTAGTCCAAAGCTGCTCACTTGCGGAGGCAATTCCGCGTTAGTGATAAAACCACTAAGCCGCATACTTAAATGAAACAAGTCAATAAAATCCCATTATCATTTCACCCGTCTTTATTATCGTTTCACAAGTCTTATAGTAATTATCTCTCAGGTCATTTTGAGATTAGTAATTGTCTCTCAAGTCATTCTGAGATTTGTAAATGTCTCTCAGGTCATTGTGAGATTAGTAATTGTCTCTCATGTCGTTTTGAGAATAAAAATTTTCTCTTAGTTCATTCTGAGATTACAAATTGTCTCCCAGTTTATTATGAGATTAGTCATTATCTCCCAGTTCATTCTGATATTAGATATCGTCTCCCAGTTCATTCTGAAATTAGGTGGTCTCTGAGGTCATTCTGAGATTAGTGCCGACAAAGGTTACCAGCTTGGGAAAATACAACATTTCAAATAATTATATGGACCATGGATATTTCGAACACGTAGCTGCGACCAACGATCTTAATCTGAATGATAACATAAAATTATACATAAGTATAATTTTATTCGAGTAGGAATGCATGTAGCTAAATGTCTAATATATATATATTAATATTTTTGACAACATAACATGTAACAATTCAAAAATATTAGATATTAAATTCTCACAAATCTGGTGAGATAATTAATTATTCATGTGATATAATCATTTAAGTATTTACATTTTAAATTAATTATCTAAATCATAATTAATACTTATGATTTGATGAAATAATTATTAACTGATAAACAAGTATTTAATTTCCCTTTGTGATGATAATTACTTAAGCCCGATCTTGATGAATTAATTTACGGTTATAATTTTTAATCACTAATATTATTTATAGAAATTTAATTGATTAAGGTGTTCGATTAAATTATTTAGAATAATTTGTGTTATTTAAATTCCGAAATATTTTTAGTACAACTATTTTAAATTATTTGACTCAATAAAGTTTCAAACTTTATTTATTTTCATTATACTATTTAGGTTCGACGTTTGTGATTGTTACCAGACTATAGTTTAATAACCGATTAACATGATTATTTTTAAAGATTTATTATGAGTTGGTATTATTATTTAACTCAAGCTGTACCAAGTCAAGCATTATTTACAAGTTTGCCACCCAAGGGAATTTTCTTCTTCTTCTTCTTCATCCCCAGTGCCATCCTCTGTTCCCGACTGTAGCCACCCTCCAGCCAACGCTGGCGATCGTCTCCGGCTGCCATCAATCATCGCCGCCCAGCCCTACCATGCTGTTGTGGTGTGCCCCGACCAACTCCGGTCACCTTCTAGTCGCTGCGACGACTGCACCGACACTCCAGCGATGCGTTCACGTTGCCAATTCCACCTCCTCCAAGCGTTGCTGCCTCAATTGGGTGGTCACCTCAACACCCTCTACCCACTATCGACCTTTCCCGGCAAGATTGGAACCCATCGCCACCAAGGGACGGCCGGATTTCTTAACCCACACACGTGAGATCGACCATACACAGATCGACGAAGAGAGTAGGATCATCTTCTGACGTCGGAACGACCGTTGCCACCGATTCCCAGCGAAGCTTTGCCTGTGCTTACCCATCTCGCCAAACAGGGGAACTCGTCGGCCATGGATCTCAGTCATGCAAAAATTAATTTATTTTCTTATTGATTTAAAACCTTAATCCTCACGATTATCAATTAAGATTAATGTACTTTTTTATAACAATTTAAAACATTAAAATCAACTGTTATTAAACAAATCATGATATCCACAAACAAAAACAAATAACTTAACAGTGATGTGTAAACATGAACTCTACGTGCTTGCCAATGGAAGAAAGAAAAGGAAAAGAAGATAGGAAAAATACCCAAAACAAGGAGGATGCTCGCTCTGACAAGGAAGAGGAGAAGAAAATGCGAATGAAAGCTAGGGTGGAGGACATCCTTCATAAAATAAAATGAAATGATGGCTAGGTTATCTAAAAACACCGTATTTCACTTAGCCGGGTAACCCGGTAAATAATAAAATGGGTAATAATTAACCGGGTAAAGTATATAACACGTTCGGTCCATTCCCAGACCGCATCCGCTCCCTTTTTTTTCCATGGTCTTTACAATCTCCCCAACTTAGAAATATTTTGTCCCTGAAATATTATAATGGGCAACAGAACAACCATTATTAATTTTACTAATTTCTTCGGGATCAGTTCATGCTACTACAACTATAAACCTCTTATGCCACAAACAGGCTAGGGTATTTCCTTGCAATTTCTTATTCAATCTCCCATGTAGCTTCCTCTAACCCTGGATTTTTCCACAATACTTTCACCAAAGGAATTTTCATCCGTACTATCTCATACATACTGATCAGCTTTTCATCATAGATTAATTCTGATTGTAACTCTAAGTCTTCAATATTGGTGATGATATGATCTTCTTCTCGTACATATTTCTTTAGCTTTGACACATGGAAGACATTGTGTACTCCCACGAGACTTGGTGGTATTGCTAGTCTATATGCACAATTTCCAACTCGATCCAGGATTGGAAAAGGTCTGATGAATCTTGGCTTCACCTTCCTTGATGTTCTAAATCTAATCACCCCCTTCCTAGGAGATGTTTTTAGGTACACAAACTCCCCAACTTGGAACTCTAGGTCCCTCCTTTGAGTATCAACATAACTCTTTTGTCGATCCCGAGCTGCCTTAAGTCTTTGCTGAATGAGTTCTACCTTTTCAGTTGCTTCCCTCACCATCTCCAGCCAACACAATGCAGATCTACAGGGCCTACCATGTAAGGCTTCAAATGGTGCCATCCGTATACTGGCTTGGTAAGAGTTATTATAGGTGAATTCAGCCAAGGCTAAGTGTTTCTCCTAGTCACCTCCCCAGTCCAGAATGCAAGCTCTTAACAAATCTTCCAAAGTTTGAATAGTCCTCTAACTCTAACCATCAGCTTGGAGATGATATGCTGCGCTCAGCTTGATTTGGGTCCCCAAGGCTTTTTGGAAAACTTCCCAAAAATGTGAGGTGAATAGGGGATCACAGTCAGAGACTATCTCCTTTGGAATCCCAAGCAACTTGACAATATTGTCGACATACAATCCTGCCAGGTATTCCGTTGTCCTCATTGATTTCGTGGGGATGAAGTGAGCTACCTTAGTTAGTCGGTCCATAACTACCCATATGGAGTCATGCTTCTTCTGAGTCCTTGGGAGCTTTGCAATAAAATTGCATGTGACACACTCCCATTTCTAGGTTGGTATTTCTAAAGGTTGCAATAGTCCTCCAGGTAGTTGATGTTGGGCTTTGATCTGTTGGCAAGTCTGACACTTGAATACAAAATCCACAACATCCATTTTCATCCCAATCCACCAGTTGGTTTGCTTTAAATCCTGATACATTTTAGTAACTCCAGGGTGTATCGAGAACTTTGAGTGATGAGCCTCCTCCAAGATATTTCGTCTTAGTGCATCATCCTTGAGTACACACAACCTTCCTCTAAATCTGATCACACTATCTGAAATCAGCTATAATGTTAGGAATCTTGTCCAACATTTCATTCAGCTCCTCATCACCCATTTGTGCTAGCTTAACACGACCAACTAAATCATTGGAAACAACCAAATTTGCCAGTAATCCTGTTAGTTGCTCCACAGGATTGATAGCCACCACTTTTGCTGACATGGCCCAAAGTCTAGCTAGCTGCTAACTTTTGTCCACCTTGCCCTTCTGACTCAACGCGTCGGCTACCACATTCACTTTACTTGGATGGTATAAGATTTGGAAGTTGTAGTCCTTTAAATATTCTATCCACTGCCTTTGTCGAAGGTTAAGATCATTATGGGTGAAGATATACTTCAAAACTCTAGTGGTCAATGAAGACTTCGAACTGGGCTCCATACAAGTAGTGTCTCCAAATCTTCAGGGCAAAAACCATTGCTGCCAGTTCCAAGTCATGGGTTGCATAATTTAGCTCATGAATCTTCAATTGACAAGAGGCATAGGCCACTACCTTACCTTCTTGCATAAAGACGCATCCTAAACCCAACAAAGACACATCACTGAAGACTACAAATCCTTCATTACCATTTGGTAGTGTCAAGACTGGTGCAGTTGTTAGACTCTTCTTTAGAGGCTGGAAACTCTCCTTGCACTTACTACTCCATTCAAACTTGACTCCCTTCCTTGTGAGTTTGGTCATCGGCAATGCTACTAAGGATAAATCTTTAATGAATTTCCTGTAGTAACCTGCTAAACCAAGGAAGCTTCTGATATCAGTGACTGACTTAGGTTGTGGCCAATCAGTGACTGCTTTCACTTTTGATGGATTCACTACAATTCCGGCCTTAGAGATAATATGGCCGAGGAAATTTACCTCCTGTCAACCAGAAGTCACACTTTGAGAGCCTAGCAAATAGTTGATTTTCTGTCAGAACTTGAAGAGTAATGGACAGGTGCTTCACGTGCTCTTCTTCATTATTTGAATAAACCAGAATGTCATCCACAAACACGATAATAAACTTGTCCAGGTATGCGTGGAATATTGTGTTTATGAGTGACATAAAGGCCGTTGGTGCATTTGCTAGACCAAAAGGCATAACCAGAAATTCATAATGTCCATACCGAGTTCGGAAAGCTGTATTTCTGTATATCTGACTCCTTTACTCGCAACTAGTGATAACCAGACTGCAAGTCTATCTTAGAAAATATTCCAACTATTTTTAGCTGATCAAACAAGTCATCAATCCTCGGTAAGGGGTACCGATTCTTGACTGTCACTTGATTGATTTTTCAATAGTCAATACACAGCCAAAGTGATCCATCTTTCTGCTTCACAAAAAGCACAGGGGCTCTCCAGGGTGAAGTACTTGGTCGGAAGAAACCTACCTACAACAACTCCTCTTGTTGACTCTTCAACTGCTCTAGTTTTGCTAGAGCCATGCGGTATGGTGCTTTAGAAATGGGTGTTATTCCAGGTGCTAAGTCAATGGCAAACTCCACTGCCCGCTTAGGAGGTAATCCTGGAAGTTCTTCTAGGAATACATCGGGAAACTCTACTACCACAAGAATCATGGACAACTGTTTGGGTTTTGACTTAGACCCAACTAAGTTAGCCAAAAAGGCTTTACAACCCTCACCAAACAATGGGTAGTCGAGTTGTTTGGTTATGATAGCTGCCACCAATTCTGCCCACGTGATGGAAGAAATCTCACGTCGATGGAATGTAGTTTTTTCCCATGGATTTCCACCAGTAAGATGCTTCCTCCAGAAGCATACATGTTGCCAACCACACTTGATGGAGGTGGGGCATAGATAGAGCCCTAAAAGCTTTTTTCGGTAATGTCAATCTAGCTCTCCACCTTAATTGGATTGATCACTTCATTAAATACCTCAGCTCCATTCTTCCTGAATTTTTCCACAGTGTCGCGGTCACTATCATCAACCCCTGGTGACACCACTTGTCGGACTACCGGTGGCACTCGGTTTGGACACTCCCCTCGCTCGCCCGGGTCTGCTAACCCTACCCGCCCTTGGGCACTCTCCTGAACACCATCTTGGTTGATTTAGGGACTCGCTGCTGCCCACTCTTGGGAACTCCCTGACCACCATCTGGGGTGATTCTAGGACCCGCTGCTAAGTTTGAGGCTCCATTCCCTGCTACCACTCCCAGTAACTGCTAAACAATATTCTGAACCACAGAATTTGTATTTTCTAAGGCCTGCGCTAGTCCCAATATGTGGCCCAACACATTCTCTGTGTTCAAATTTGACTATGCAGATCGGCTTGACTGTCTACAGATGCCTGCCATCTGAAACATCAAACCATCATGACTCATTAATATCTTCTCTTTCAGTTATGACTTAGGTTTATTAGTAGGGAATGAATTTGTTAATTCAAAACACAACACAATGGGAAAAGATAATGATTGGACTTTTCAACAAGGTACTTGAGTCATAAAATGAGCTAGTGGGAAACTTGGCTCTAATACCACTTGTAACGACCCGCCTGAACCGGACCTGGTCTTACCTAAAATATGTAATAATGTAAACGTAACATGCAAGAACATAATAATTCCAGAACATGAATTTTAATACTGTAATTAAGTCTAAAATTCACAGATCGTAAAAATAAGTTCTCATGCATATGACAATATATAAAATGACCGTCCCACAATCTCAGACTGTTTTCCATAGCCACATTTATTACACAAGAGAATAATAAGGAAGTCCAACTTTATTATCGATTCACATTACATAGGTTGGTAAAAGAACCACCAACCACAGTTCTATTCTTAAGTCCAAAGCTGCTCACTTGCAGAGGCAATTCCACGTTAGTGACAAAACCACTAAGCCGTAAAATTAAATAAAAAAGTCCATAGAATCCCTATTATCATTTCACCCATCTTTATTATCGTTTCACAAGTCTTTTAGTAATTATCTCTCATGTCAGTTTGAGATTAGTAATTGTCTCTCATGTCATTCTAAGATTTGTAAAAGTCTCTCAGGTCATTCTGAGATTAGAAATTGTCTCTCAGGCCATTCTGAGATTAGAAATTTTCTCCCAGTTCATTCTGAGATTTAGGTGGTCTCCCAAGTCATTCTGAGATTAGTCATTATCTCCTAGTTCATTCTAAGATTAGAAATCGCCTCCCAGTTCATTCTAAGACAAGTCATTATCTCCCAGTTTATTCTGAGATTAGATATCGTCTCCCAGTTCATTTTGAGATTAGTCGTTATCTCCCAGTTCATTCTTAGATTAAAAATCGTCTCCTAGTTCATTATGAGAATAGGTGGTCGCCCAGGTCATTCTGAGATTAATCATTATCTCCGAGTTCATTCTAAGATTAGTGCCGACAAACGTTACTAGCTTGGGAAAATACAACATTTCAAATAATTATACGGACCATGGATATTTCGAACTCGCGGCTGCAACCAACGATCCTAATCTAAACGAGAATATAAAATTATACATAAGTATAATTTTATTTGAGTAGGAATGCATGCAGCTAAATGTCTAATATATATATATTAAAATTTTTGACAACATAACATGTAACAATTCAAAAATATTAGATATTAAATTCTCAACAAATATAGTGAGATAATGAATTATTCATGTCATATATTCATTTAAGTCCTACTTTACATTTTAAATTAATTATCTAAATCATAATTAATACTTAACAATTGATGAAATAATTATTAACTCATAAACAAGTATTTAATTTCCCTTCGGGGTGATAATTACTTAACCCGGATTTTGATGATTTAATTTACGGTTATAATTTTTGAATTACTAATATTATTTATAGCAATTTAATTAATTAAGTTGTTCGATCAAATTATTTAGAATAATTAGTGTTATTTAAACTAATAAATATTATTAGTACAATTATTTTGAATTATTCGACTCAATAAAGTTTCGAACTTTATTTATTTTAATTATATTATTTAGGTTCGAGGTTTGTGATTGTTACCCGACTATAGTTTAATAACCCATTAAATTGATTATTTTTAAAGATTTATTACGAGTTGGTATTAATATTTAACTCGAGCTGTGTCGAGTCAAGCATTATTTACAACTTTGCCACCCAAGGGAATTTTTTTCTTCTTCTTCCCCGGCGTCATCCTCTATTCCTGACTGCAGCCACCGTCAGCGATCGTACCTGGCCACTGTCAATCGTCATCGCCCAGCCCTGCCATGCCGTTGCGGTGTGGCCCCAACCAACTCTGGCCGCCTTCTGGCCATCGCAACGCCTGCACCACCACACCAGCGATGCGTTCACGTCGTTAATTCCAAGGACGGCGAGCATTGCCGCCTCAATTGGGTGGTCGCCTTGACACCTTCTACCTCCAATCGACCTTTCCCGGCCAAATTGGAACCCATCGCCACCTAAGACGGCCAGATTTCTTCACCCATCGTCATTGCCTCTGTTTTTGCCGCTGTGCTCTATTTTTGGCTATTTTCCACCCCAGGCCAGCATCCACGCACGTGAGATCGACCATACAATGACCAACGAAGATAGTAGTATCACCTTCCAACGTCAGAATGACCGTTGCCACCGATTCCCTGCGAAGCTTTGCCTATGCTTGCCCATCTTGCCGAACATGGGAACTCGTCGGCCATGGATCTCAGTCATGTAAACATCAATTTGTTTTCTTATTGATTTAAAACCTTAATCCACACGATTATCAATTAAGATTAATGTAACTTTTTTTATAACAATTTACAACATTAAAATCAATTGTTATTAAACAGATCATGATATCCACCAACAACAACAAATAAATTAAGAGTGATGTCTAAACATGAACTCTACGTGCTTGCCAATGGAAGAAAGAAAAAGAAAAGAAGATAGGGAAAATACCCAAAACAAGGAGGATGCTCGCTCTAACAAGGAAGAGGAGAAGAAAATGCGAATGACGGCTAGGGTGGAGGACGTCCTTCATAAAATAAAATGAAATGACGGCCAGGGTATGTAAAAACACCATATTTCACTTAATTGGGTAACTGGGTATATAATAAAATGAATAATAATTATCCAGGTAGAATTAACCGGGCAAAGAATATAACACATTCAGTCCTTCCCGAACCGCGTCTGCATCCATTTTTTTTCCTATGGTCTTTACACCTTTCTCTTTGATGACCGACTCCCCTTCCCTTGTCGCCCAGCTGCCAATGACTACCGCCGGCCGCTGCCATTGTCCGGACCCCTCACTGCCTCGCCACCATCCTCCTCACCCAAATCCCTTCTCCTTTTTCTCTGTTCCCTCTCCCCCACAATCCTCACTCGAGTCAGCCGCAACCTTGTTGCCACCGCCAGCAGTTGTTGACTTTGGCGATCGGCTTTGGCCACCCTCCCCCGCTCTTCCCTCAACATTCCCAGCCCCATTCTTCGCATGCACGGAGACTTCGGAAATGAAGCCGCCACTGCAAGGTTGTGCTGCCGGCAACTGGCACCGCCACAGGCCGTCATGCACTGCCATCGTCTTCCTCATGCCCTCCTCACATCCTAGATCAGCTCAATTGCACCAAGCTCATCCCCAATCGAAAACCCCTCTTTTGGTACCCTTTCCCTAACCGAGAACCTTCTTGCCACCGGCGATCACCTCGGCAATCTATTTCTGTTGTTGACTCTCTGCTTCCACCCCTTTCCAGAATCTCTTGCCTGGCTGACCACTGAACCTAGCCGCCCTCTTTTTCTGACACTTTCTTGCGCGGCCGTGCGGAATTTTTCACTGCCAGCAGCTGCCAGCCATGGTAACCTGACCACGAGGGCACCAGCTCCACGAACCCAGCCCCTTAGGCGCCGTCAACTTGCTTTGATAACAGTCGGCAATCACTGCCCATCGCCACATGGCCGACGATTAAGTACAAAATTTTACTCAATTTTATTTGATAATGTAGTGTTTTATGATCTTAATGTAAAGACGGTGGGAAAAAAAATTCAAACGTGGTCCGGGAAGGACCGAACGTGCTATATTCTCTATCCGGTTAATCCTACCCGGTTAATTATTATATTTTATCAATACCCGGTTACCTGGTTAAATAAAATACAGGTGTTTCCACATACCCTAGCTGTCATTTTTATTTTATTAAGGAGATCCTCCTACCTTAGCCTTCATTCCCATTTTCTTCTCCTCTTCCATACCGGCGTGGCTTCTTCCTTGCTTGGGTATCCTTCCTATCTCCCTCTTCTCAATTTTCTTGCATGCATATTTTTAATTGATAATAAGCTTGTTAAACATGAGAATTAAAGTTTGAAATCAACAATAAACAACAAGAACTAAACTGAAAACTGGAATCCCATCCATGGCCAAGTAGTCTGAAATTTTGGCAAGATGGGCGACCGTAAAAAGTTTGCAAGGCATTCCCTCACAACCCCGATGTCCTCTCTTGGTGCTGGGTCAAAGGGAGGGCTCGCCGTGTCCTTGGTTTCCAAGTGGTAGTGGAATTACAGCTGGTTATGGGCGGACTTGTAGGGGGCAACGCTATGGAGGAATTCCAGACATCTATACCCGTTCGCCAGCCAAGGCCCACGCCGTGCATGCTCACAGTGCTTGGCCATGACGTTGGGTTGTCGTGCACGGAGAAGAGAAAAGTTTCTGGTGGTGCTGCTGGCCGGACGGAGTTCACCTTGCAGTCCTGGCAGTGCTGCTGGCCAGGACTCACGTCTTGGTGCAGAACAGGAGTTCGATGCGGATAGTTGCTGAAAAGCACGAGCTTTATGCTTTCAATTAGATTGGTAGGGAAGGGAAGCAGTTAGTAGAGTCGTGATCTGGTTTTGGGTTGAAGAAGCAGACATCACAGGTCTGGTTTTGGCGCAGGAGGGTGTCGCCTTGAATGCTGCCGTAAAACATGGACGTTAGGCTTCATCCTTGGCTTCTTTTATTCCAGTATTGATGATTTGTTGGGATGTTTATATGGTTGTTCAATTGGGTTGCTGAGGAAGGTTTCACAAGGTTGGAAGAAGGGTGTGATCTGTTTTTTTGGGCAAAGATGGAGTTTGGAGAAGAAGGACGTTGGGGAAGCAGAAGATGGTAGTTTTATAAACATGGGTTGACTCGATACCAACTCGAGTTAAAAAATATTACTAACTCGTAATAAATCATTAAAAATAATCATTTAATGGGTTATGGATAAAGTTACTAAACTAATTAATTATTGGAGGAAATCGACATTGATATAAGTAATAAAAATACGGTAATGACAAATGGTCTAAAATTAATTAGTGTAATACAAGCAATTAAATTAAATCGGATGGTTATAAGTAATTAATAAAATAAATATTTTAGCTTTACAATATTGAATTTAATATTAGTTAAATAAAATGATTATTTAAATAACGAGTCAGTAATGTAGAAAATGAGTTATTAAACTATAATCGGGTAAAGAAATCACAAGCGTTGAACGTAAATAGCATAATAAAAATAAATAAAGTTCAAAAATTTATTGAGTTGAATAATTTAAAATAATTGTATTAGTAATATCTTTTAAGAATAATAGAAATTAACTTAGTTAATTTAATCAAATGATTTAATTAATTAAATTACTATTAATAATGATAGTGACTAAAAATTATAACCGTAAACTAAATCATCAAGATCTTAGTTAAGTAATTATCAGCTCAAAGGAAAATATACTAATAATAGTAATTAAATATTTTTTATCAGTTAATGATTATTTTATCAATTGTTAAGTATTAATTATGATTTAGATAATTAAATTAAAATGTAAAGTAGGGCGTAAATGATTATGAAACATGAATAATTACTTATCTCACTAGATTTGTGGACAATTTAATATTTATGAAAATGATGTGTATTTTAGACATTTAGTTGCATGCATTTCTACTTCAATAAAATTATACTTATGTATAATTTTATGTTTTCGTTCATATTAGGATCGTTGGTCACAATTGCGAGTTCACTTACAAACTATCCATGTCCGTATAATTATTTGAAATCTTGTATTTTCCCTAGTTGGTTACCTTGGTCGGCTAAGGCCAGATTTGACCACCATGCACCGAGTGCAACCAGGGTCAAAGAATTGACTCAGTTCGACACGGGGCTGCACTTTTAAACTACTATGTAGGAGTCTTGGTTGACTTGAATATCTTACCACCATGCGCTAGAACGTAACTGGGGTCGACTCAATTCGACAGGGAACCTGAAAGATTGAATACCTGCCCCCAGCCGAAAGGGGTGACAGGGCGCAGTGGCACAAGTAAGCTCATTATGCACTTGTGATACCGAGAGGGTGAGTCAATTGCAAATATCGGTAACTACAGGCCGCGGGCCACGTAGCATTTGTGCGCGTACATGGGATGGTAACTGGATGGGGTGGCCACCTGTACTAGCATAATTGAAGCTCGGCATAGGCTCATAATTACTAAAAGAATTGTGAAATGATAATTGGGAATTATATTGACTTGTTTCATTTAATTATGTGGCTTAGTTTTTTATCACTGACAGTGAATTGCCTCCGCAGGTGAGCAGTTTTGGGCTGAAGAATAAAAGTGACTCAGGTTTGGTGAATTGACAATAAAATTGGATTTCCATATTATTCCCTTCTGTTATAATTGTGGCTATGGGAAACGGTCAGAGACTGTGGGATGGTTATTTTATATTTTAGAGAACATGCTTTATTTTTATGATTTATATGATTCATATATTGCTAGACTTAATTGCTGTATTAATATTCATGTTCTGGAATATTATCGTTACATCTAGTACATATTTTTATGTAACGCTAGGCCGGTTCGGGCGGGTTGTTACACTTATTGTGATGCAAATGGTGTGATTGTAAATAGATGTTAGTTTAAATTTAAATGCATGTTAACGGATGACAATGGTGAGTTTAGGTTAGACGCAAATGGTGTCATTGTAAATAGATGTTAGTTTAAATTTAAATGCATGTTAATGGATGACAATGGTGAGTTCGGGTTAGACAATTAATTCATGAATTCCGTATATAGTTTTTATGATTGAATTAGTATAATTGAATACTAAGGTAATTAGTTGGATGAGGATTCATTTCTTATGCCCTTTAATTAGAATACATGATGTTAATAATTGAATTAACTTGTAGATAGCTAATATAACAAGTCTTTATCATTGAGTAGAATGGATTGAATGATTAGAATGTAAATGTCACATAATGTGGGGTCATTATTGCTCATGATTGAATGCCTTAGGTTGACATGCAGACAAAAATTGTTGTGGTTGTCTTAAATAGGTCTTAATCATTGATTAGAATGGATTGTATGATTAGAATGTAAATGTCACATAATGTGGGGTCATTATTGCTCATGATTGAATGCCTTAGGTTGACATGTAGACAAAAATTGTTGTGGTTGCCTTGTATGGATTGACGAGTGCAGCTTTCATGCATTATACTCGGCACGAAATGGGTGATAGGGTGCAATGGCACAAGATGACTCACTATCCACTTGTGATACCGAAAGTGTGAGTCAATGACAAATATCGGTAACTACAGGCTGTGGGCCACGTAGCATGTGTGCACATCTATGAGATTATAGCTAGATGGGGTGGCCACCCCTCCTGGCATAATTAGAGCTTGACATAGGCTCATAATCAGTAAAAAACTTAAAAAATAATGATATGGAATATTTTAACTTGTTTCATGTAATTATATGACTTAGCGATTTTATTACTAACACAGTTTTGTGACCGCAGGTGAGCATCTTCAAACTGATGGTTAAGGGTGTAGTTGATGGCTCCCCTACCCACCCAGGTTTGGAGAATTAATAATTAAAAGTGGGCTTCTTTTTTTAATATTAATTGAGTTATAGTAGTGACTTTGAGAAATAGTTTAAGGGTTGTGGGACTTTACGTTTGCGTAGTTAGTTTATCTTATGTTATTGTTGCATGATATATTTAATATAGCATGATTTATTTTAAGATCAATAAATTCTTGGAGATATTTGCCTTGTTATGATGCATGTGATTACATTTTATTTTTATATCCTATGTATTTTTGGGTAGTCCCCATCTGGCTAAGGCGGGTTGTTACACATTGAGAAACCAATGAAGATGTTTGATTGGAAGGAATCAATGTTGACAACAAAGACAATCCAAATGGTAATGGTTTTGTGGAGGAATCATGGGCTAGAAGAAGCAACTTAGGAATTAGAGTCTGACATGAGCGAGAAATATCTGGAATTATTTAAGTAAATTTCAGGGACAAAATTTTTGTAAAGGAGGAAGGATATAACATCTAGTAATTTTAATTATTTTTATTTGATGTTATTTGGATAATTTAGATGGACATATTTAGTATTTTTTACCAAAATACAATTTTTCTTTGTATTTTAAAGATGTCATGATCTGTGATATATTAAATAAATATAAAAAATGGTTCATTAAACTTTGTACGAGGTAGAAGATCAATCTAGTATGAAAGAAATGAAGAATGGTAATTGGTCCAAGCAAATTTGATGAAACAGGCAAAGTTTTCAAAATTGGTTTTACGCTTATACTGATCCTAGAGGGTTGTTGAAGTGAAATTGGCATTTAAAAGGTTACTCAATTAACCCATAAGGGAAAAATTGGTCAAATTTGGTTGATTATGGTTATACGGTCAAACCTTGGTGACCTTTTTTGTTTGGGTAAGGGTTAAAACGTGGCTAGGGGCTCATGTCTTCCTCTTCAAGGTTGATTTTGTTATTTCTCTCCATCCCTTTTTCTAATGTTGTTCTTCATCATTTTTTGTGGTTAGAAGGGTTCTAATTTTTCCCCAATAAAAAAAAAACAAAGAAGAGGTCAATATTTCGACATTAATATCGTTAAATCATGCATCGTGGACATATTGTTATGTTTTGTACAAATTATAAATGAACAGGTGTATTTATAGGAAATTTAAGTTTATATGATTATTTAATTCATTTACATCATAATTGGAACCATGAACTTGATTTTGGAGGAGGCGGTTAGGACTAAACAATGTCGATAATGATTTTATGCTGTTTATTGCATAAAAGAAGAAGTTGAGTAAAAAGTATGGAAGAACCTAGTTATAATTTTCAAGGAATATTCTTAACTCTTAGGTTTGATGTAAACAAGAGGTGCAAAAAGTTTGGTCACGTTTGGAACGTGTACAAATAGTTTCTTATAAAGCAGTGATAAATTATTAAGAATTGCTTAACACAATTATGCTTTATTGGCAAACAATTGTCAGGGCCATAAAATTAAGAGTCTTTTCAGAGGAATGTCATAAAATATGATTGGAGTCTTGGTAGAAATTTCATAATGTTTGAAGTTCATTTGAACCTTGAACAAAAACACAAAAGTTCAAGAAAAAAATCTAAACTTATGTGCAGTGCTGCGCTCGTAATGAATGACATAATTGTCCTCAAAAATAAAAAAAGGAGAATGAAGTGAAAGAGAACTCCCTCAACCAATTAGTTGGTAGATGATTATCATAGATAACTGAATTTGCACTTGACCCATGCTACAAAATAAAAAGAAATATTAAAAAAACCTACAAATAAAAATAAACTTTTAAAAGGAATCACTTGGGTTGCCTCCCAAGAAGCAATTGGTTTAACATCTACAGCCCAACCATCTTGATAATCTCCAAATTAGGTGGTACTTCAATTGATGGCAGCAATCTGTGGAATGGTAGATCTAAGGTTTCCACAACTCTAAATCTCCTATACAAGATTGTTTGTGAATCTAATACTTTAACCATCTCTTCTGCATGAGTATCATCTTCACAAATAAAATTTATGGCCTTATGTACTAAATCACTCAACTGATCCCCTTTGTACATTATTTTATCAAATAGTTCAATTTTAGAACAATCATATGTTTTATCTGGGCAATTCATGGATTTAAAGATGTTAAATGTGACACAATCGTTGTTTTACTCTAAGTGTAAGTTTTCTAGTAGCTACGTCGATTAATGTTCTCCCCGTTGCCAAGAAACCTCTCCCGACAATGAGTGGTATATCATCATTCCTTCCTTCCATTTCAAGCACTACAAAATCTGTAGGAAAGATAAACTTGTCAACCCTTATTAAAATATCTTCAATGACTCCTTTAGGATATACTAATGATCATTCAGCCAACTGAAGTGTGATGTTGGTAGGAGTAATATCCTATATTCCTAACCTTTTGAAAATAGAAAAAGGCATAAGATTAATGCTTGAACCCAAGTCACATAAAGCATTACAATAAACATTTCCTCCAATTGAACATGGAATCACAAATTTTCCCGGGTCTTTTAACTTAGGAGGTAGTTTTCTTTGGAGGACAACACTACATTCCTCTGTCATGGCTAGAAATTCATTGTCATATACTCTCCTTTTCTTTGCTACAATATCCTTCAAGTATTTTACATAACTAGGCATCTGTTCAAGTGCTTCAGCAAAAGGTATGTTAATTTGTAATTTTTTAAATATATCAAGAAATTTTTTGAAATATTTTTCATCACTTTGTTTCCTCAATCTAGAAGGAAATGGTACTTTTTTAGACCTCTTCTATTTGTACCTCATCTTTCTCTTTCCCTTTGCTTCTGAGTAAGCTAAATAATTTATTGGGTTCATGTTCGTTGTTTGGTTTTTCATTTTTTTCCTTAACCCAATTGGGCTGAACTGGTTCTTGTAAAGTAATACCACTCCGGGTTGTTATAGCTTTGCAATGTTCTTGACCATCTTTCCTTGGTTGTTCTGGTTGGCTAAGAAGTACACCCTTGGGTCGCTCACTTGGTTCCTTGTTTGATTACACCATAACTTGGTACATAAACTATTGTTGTTGATTTTGCATGAACTGTTGCATAGTTTGTTGCATAGAATTGAACAATTGGACTAAATCTGGTTGTTGGAGTTTTTGCTGAAGAGAAAGTGAAGGAGGTCAAGAATGCTGTGATTGTGGTGGATTATTGGGGACAACAATCGATTGTGGATAATTATTCCATGAAAAGTTGGGTTATTGCGCTATCCCATATTGTAGGTATTGGAATAGGGATTGTTTTTCCTATTAAAGTTACTTACATAGTTAACTTGATCTATTGCACATTGACCTGTAAAATGTCCTTGTCCATACCATTCACACCTTGGTTCTAAAGCCTTAACATGTCCCTGCATATTAAGATTTTGAACTTCATTAGTTAAAGCATTGACCTGAGTAGATAGAAAAGTAAGTGCATCTAATTCTAAAACTCCGGTAGTCCTCCTTGGATGCATGGCTTCTTCTTCAATTGGTTCTTATGCTCTTCTTGTAATGGCACAACAAGTTTCTCAAGACCTGTCTATCTTTGGATCACAATAAGACAAGGGTGGCCACACTAATCTATGCATAAACAAATGATAACAAGGAAGAAGACAATGATATAGTATTTTTTCCCCTTTTCCTTTTTTTGTTTTTTTTAAAATAATCAGACACTAAAATCTAAAAAAGAAAAGAAAAACACTCAAAATTCTAATCGTAAATTAATTAAGAAAATTTGATCTCCTCGGCAATAGCGCCAAAAACTTGTACGAATAATTTTAGTGACAAGAAAGTATACACGGTCGAAATAAGTAATATAATGATAAATTCGAGCATTGTTCCCACAGAGAGATGAACTTCCTTAAATTAATTAAAGAAAATAAAATACAGAGAAAAACAAAAACAATTGACTTAACTAAATCTAAATAATAACTTTAAATAAAAGGAGAAGTTAAAATAATAAACCTCATTCTAGAGTCAAATTTCCCTTAATATGTATTTAATCTTCATTATATCTTACTCTTATCTTTTATTCGCTCAGTTTGTCAATCTAGGATAATTATATGACATGGTGGCTCCCGCTCATTCATGCTTCTATTCTTTTGCCTCAATTTCGACCTCCCGGTGATAATTAATTAATCAACAAAATTACTGCATTAAGATTTACCTTGTAATCTCAGACAATGTTGTGTATCTCCCGACCACAATGACAAACAAGTCAAAAGATTTGTCGTATGATGAATTATCAATGACTAATCTAATTAATTTCTTCCAAAAATCTAATTGTAAAGACCATGGAAAAAAAATTTCAATATATTCAACTCGGGCAGGGAAGGATCGAATGTTATAGAATTAATATTAATTATATTATATTCTCTACCCACGGTTAAATATTTTATTCTTTACCCGGTTATCCGGTTAAAGGATTAAAATATGGGTGTTGGTGTGTTTTCACATACCCTAGCCATTTTTGGTGAAGGGATGTCATTTTTCATTTTATAAATTGTGAGGGGGGCATCATTACGCTCTCATCTTCTTCTCCTCTTCCTTACTGGAGCTGGTATCTTCCTTGCTTGGGTAACCTTCCTATCTCCCTAAACTTAGTTTTCTTGCATTTCTTAATCACCATGCTAAATTCTGTTGCTTCATCAATTCATGATCATCATGTAAAGTTCTGCTACTTCCTCTTTTCATGGGCGTCATGTAAACTTGCTGTTGTTTCACCAATTCATGATCATTTTGTTGTGTTGTTGCTTCATCAACAATCTATGATATGTAATTAGATGGGTTAGGATAAGGGAATTGCAGTATCAAGCGTCTTAGGAGTCTAGGATGGGTTTGGAGGGTGGACAACATTGTGGGTGTTTTCAAGCATCCATACCAATCCGTCGGCCAAGATTCATGCCATGCATGCTCACAGTGCTTGGCCAGGATGTTGGATTGTCGTTCGGGGAGAAGGGAAGAGTTCCTAGTGGTGATGCTGGTGGGACAGAGGTTGCCTTGCGTCCCCGACGGTGCTACTGGCCAGAAGTCGCGCGCCATGGTGCAGGACATGTTCGCCTTGGGAAGCTGCTGTAAAGCAAGGACTTTAGGCTTCCAATTGGTTGCTGGAGAAGGTTGAGGTTGAGGTAGGACGTGATTCTGGGTTTGGGTGCCAAGAAAAGGGGTGGAGAAGAAGGGCGTGGTCTGGTTCTGGTGCTGGTTTTGGTGCAGAGAAGAATGCCGACTGGAAGAAGAAGAAGAAGAAGAAGCTCACGGTGGCAAATCTGTAAATACTGGTTAACTCAATACCGACTCGAGTTGAAAATAATACAAACTCGTAATAAATCTTTAAAAATAATTATTTTAATGGGTTAAGAGTTAAAGTTACTAAACTAATTAATGATTGGACGAAATCGACATGGACATAAATAATAAAAAATACGGTAATGATAAACGGTTAATAACTAATCGGCGTAATACAAGTGATTAAATTAAATCGGACGGTTATAAGTGAATAATAAAATAAAGATTTTACCTTTATCATATTAAAGTTAATATTAGGTAAATAAAGTGATTATTTTAATAACGAGTAAGTAATATAGAAAATAGGTTATTAAACTATAGTCGGGTAACAATCACAAGCGTCGAACCTAAATAGCATAATGAAAATAAATAAAGTTCAAAATTTTATTCAATTGAATAATTTAAAATAATTGTCTTAATAATATTTTTAAGTTAGAATAATACAAATTATTTTAAATAATTTAATTGTGCAACTTATTTAGTTAAATTGCTATGAATAAAGATAGCGATTAAAGATTTAAAACCGTAAACTAAATTATCAAGATTGTAGTTAAGTAATTATCATCTAAAAGGAAAATATTCTAATAATAGTAATTAAATATTTTTTATAAGGTGATAATTATTTTATTATTTGTTAAGGGTTAATTATGATCTAGATAATTAATGTAAAGTAGGATTTAAATGATTATATGACACGAATAATTTAATATTTAATATTGTTGAAATTTAATAGTGATATATATATTAGTCATTTAGTTGCATGCATTTCTACTTGAATAAAATTATATTTAAGTATAATTTTCTGTCCTCGTTTAAATTAGGATCATTGGTCGCAGTTGCAAGCTCGAAATATCTAGGTCTATATAATCATTTTAAATGTAGCACTTTCCCTTGTTGGCAGGCCTGGTCGGCCTAAGCCTAGATTTGACCACCATGCACTGTAACACAATCAGGGTCAAGGAATTAACTCAGCCCGACACGGGGCTGCACCTATAAAATTACTATGTGTGTCCGTATAATTATTTAAAATGTTGTACTTTCCCTTTTGGTAACCTAGTCAGTCTGAGCCCATATTCGACCAACATGCACTGAGTGCAACCGGGGTCAAAGAATTGACATAGTCCGACACGGGCCACGCCCTTCATAATCCAATAATGGACATGTTAGAAAGGACATGACAACCCATAATACAATAGATTGGACATGGCGGATTGGACTCGCCAGCCAGTAATGGACATGATGGACTAACCCATCAGCCAATAAATCAGACATGGCGGATTGGATTCGCCAACCTATTACAGACATAGTGGAAGGGACTCACTAGCCGATAACGGACATGGCAAATTGGACCCACCAGCCGGTAATGGACATGATGGACTAACCCATCAGCCAATAAATTGGACAAAGCGGATTGGACTCGCCAGCCAATTACAGACATGGTGGAGTGGACTCACTAGCCAATAACGAACATGGCGAATTGGACTTGCCAACCGGTAATAGACACGATGGACTAACCCATAAGCCAATCACGGACATGGTGGATTGGACTCACCAACCGATAACGGACATAGCGGATTGGACTCGCCAGCTGGTAATGGACATGATGGACTGACCCATCAGCCAATAGATGGACATGGTGGACTAACCCATCGGCCAACTAATGGACATGGTGGACTGAACCATCAGCTAATAAATAGACATGTTGGAATGGTTACAACAACCAATATTATAGATAATGATTGGAAGTTTATGGACTTGTTTTAATTAAGTATACGGCTTAGTGCTTAATCACTAACGCGGAATTGCCTTTGCAGGTTAGCAGCTGGAACTAAAGACTTGGGACGACGGGTGGTTCTTCTACCAACTCAAGTGGTGAACAGATAATAAGCGGACTTCTCTTTTTACTTTTCTTGTGTTATAAATGTGGCTATGGGAAATGGTCCAAGACTGTGGGATAATTATTTCATACATTGTCATTAGAAACATAAGTTTTTTGAGTTAGAAATGTTAAACTTATTTGCTTTCATATTATTCATTTAACCTTTTAAGTAACACCTGGTCTGGTTAGGATTGGTCGTTGTAGGGTTGGTTTTGTTAAATTTTGAGTACCACCTGGCTAGCAAGGCCCACAATATCGTGAAGCATGGCGGGTCGTTACAGGTGGTATCAAAGCCTGGTTTCCCACCTGCTCATTTTATGTCTCAAGTACCTTGATGAAAAGTCCAAGAATTATCTTTTCCCACTATGTTGTGTTTTGAATTATCAAATTCATTCGCTACTAATAAACCTAAGTCATAACTAAAAGAGAACATATTAATGAACCATGATGGTTCGATGTTTCAAATGGTAGGCACACGTAGACAATCAAGCCAATTTGTGCAGTCAAATTCGAACACAAAGAATGTGTTGGTCCAATACTGACGGCCATACAAGGACTAGCACAGGCTTCAGAATATAAAAATTCTGTGGTTCAGAATATTGTTCAGCGGTTACCGTGAGTGGTAGCGAGGCATGGAGCCTTAAACTCGGCAGCGGGTCCTAGAATCACCCCAGATGGTGGTTAGGGGAGTGCCCAGGGGTGGGCAGGGTTAGCAGACCCAGGGCGAGCAAGGGGAGCTTCCAAACTCAGTGCCCTCAGTAGTCCAAGAAGTGGTGCCGCCAGCAGTTGATGATAGTGACCGCTACACTTTGGAAAAATTTAGAAACAATGGAGTTGAGGTATTTATTGGAGTTGATGATAGTTACCGCTTCACTGACCACCAGAGTTTGAAGTATATCTTTACCCAAAATGACCTTAACCTTCGATAGAGGCGGTGGATAGAATATTTGAAGGACTACGACTTCCAAATCGTATACCGTCTAGGGAAAGATAATGTGGTAGCCGACACGTTTAGTCGGAAGGGCAAAGTGGACAAAAGTCAGCAGCTAGGTAGACTTTCGGCTATGTCAGCATAAGTGGTAGATATCAACCTGGTGGAGCAACTAACAAGCTTACTGGCAAATTTGGTTATTTCCAATGATTTGGTTGATCGTGTTAAGCTAGCACAAATGGGGGATGAGGAGCTGAATAAACTGTTGGACAAGATTCCTGACATTGTAGCTGATTCAAATAGTGTGATCAAATTTAGAGGAAGGTTGTGTGCACCCAAGGAAAATAGATTGTGGCGGAATATCTTGGAGGAGGCTCATTGCTCAAAGTTCTCGATACACCCTGAAGTTACTAAAATGTATCAGGATTTAAAGTGAACCTATTGGTCGATTGGGATGAAGAGGGATGTTGTGGATTTTGTCTCTAAGTGTCAGACTTGCCAACAGATCAAAGCCCAACATCAACTACCTAGAGGACTATTGCAACCTTTAGAAATACCAAGATGGAAATGAGAGTGTGTCACATGTGATTTTATTTCAAAACTCCCAAGAACTCAAAAGAAGCATGACTCCATATGGGTAGTTGTGAACCGACTAACTAAGGTAGCTCACTTCATCCCCACGAAATCAATGAGAATGGCGGAATACCTAGCAGGATTATATGTTGACAATAATTTTTAATTGCATGGGATTCCAAAGGAGATAGTCTCCGACCGCGATCCCCTATTCACCTCACATTTTTGGGAAGCTTTCCAAAAAGCCATGGGAACTCAAATAAAATTGAGTACAGCATATCATCCCCAAACTGATGGTCAGAGTGAGAGGACTATTCAAACTTTGGAAGTTTTGTTAAGAGCTTGCATTCTTTACTGGGGAGGTGACTGGGAGAAACACTTAGCCTTGGCTGAATTCACCTGTAATAACTCTTACCAAGCCAGTATAGAGATGGCACCATTTGAAGCCTTATATGGTAGGCCCTGTAGATCCCCATCATGCTGGCTGGAGTCTATTGAAGTGGTTATAGTCGGGCCAGAGATGGTGAGGGAAGCAAACTGAAAAGGTAAAACTCATTATGTAAAGACTTAAGACAACTTAGGATTGACAAAACAGTTATGCTGATACTCGAAAGAAGGACCTAGAGTTCCAAGTTGGGGAGTTTGTGTACCTAAAGACATCTCCTACGAAGGGTGACTTTTTCCTTGAACAAATTTTGGAACAAAATTTCTTTAAAAGGGGTAGATTATAAGCATTAATACATTTACTATTATTACTTAGTTTTTCTATTTTTCTCTTGTGGAGTAGATATCAATAGTCTAATATTTATTTTTCAGCCATATAATTTTTTTTGTATATTTAGTTATGACTAATATCAAGATAACTGGAGTTCTTCAAGCTATGCAGTTGATTATATTGAGCTCAGTCATGTTGATTATTTGTCTAATGTCAATTCATGGTTGGAAATAATTGGAAAAGTTAAATTTCAAGGAATAAGTTATCAGACAAGGATCAACTTATAGTGAACAAGCTAGACACGGTCACATGTGAACCCGCCTTTTTATCACAACATTGTGGGCCTAGCTGGCCAGGTGGTACTCACAATTAAGCAAATATGTCTAACATTTTTATTTAACAAAACATATAAAGATCCCATAGTCAGACGAAATCACAAGTCAGGTACGTATATAGGTAGAACATCGTACTTTCCTTGTTGATAGCCTAGGTCAGCCTGACCCCAGATTCGACCACCATGCACCGAGTGCAACCGGGGTCAAAGAATTGACTCAGTCGGACACGGGGTCGTATTATGTGCGTAAATTGTGTAATGCATCGACATTGCTTTGGAGTAGTGATAGCCTCCCCATAAAAAGGTTACGACCGGGGTGCGCAAGGCACTGGCACAGGAGTGCAGTGATAGCCTCCCCATAAAAAGGCTACGACTGGGGTGTGCGAGGTACTGGCACTATAATTGGTAGTGAGAACTTCCCCACAAACGGGGCATAGCAATCACCTGAGTGCATAGATAGCTTCCCCACAAAAAGGCTACGGCCGGGGTGTGGCAGGAATATATATATATAAATATAATAACAATAATAATAAAAAATAACGTTCTACGAGGTGGGATCGAACGTGGAAAAAATTCGTTAGCTGGTTAAGTATGAATTACCCGGTTAATTGAAAAGTAATTTCTAACCGGACGATTCTAGTTGAGTCGGTCGAGTCGACCACATTACTTATCCATTTAACCATTTAAGTGAACTAAACCATGTACCCATTTAAGAGGTTAAGTGAAATGGTTAAGTGAACCGTGTTGATTACCCAATTACCCGGTTAAAGGAATTACGGTGGAAGGGTGTTTCGACATACCCTAGCCGTCATCTTATTCTTGATAAAAGGAGAAGGGGAGGGCGTCATCTACATCTTTTTCCTCCTTGGACAGACGCTGGTTTTCCTCCTTCGCTCGGGTAATTTCTTTTCCTTTCTTTTTCTTCTATTGCATGCATACACATGTTGCATAAATCATAAACATGATAAACATAAGAATCAAATGAGAAATCAACAAGGGAAGAAGAAAACCAGGAGGACGTCTTGCTGTTTTTGCAGCAGCAACAACACCATCTTCCATCCTTGTGAGTTGGGTTGACGTGCTGGAAGTAGGGAGTGCTCCCAGCGGTGCGCCTGGCCGGACGGAGTCACCTTGGGTGGCCGAGTCAGACCATCGGGGAGGGATGTAAATCAGGAACGTGAAGGGAGACTAGGTTGGTGTTGCCATGGGTGGTGTTGCTGGCCAGACGTGGATCCGCCATGGAAAGGGCAGACTGGTCGTCACTTGGGGTGGTGCTGGTCGTCACCTTGATGGGGCAGGACATGGTCGCCATGGCTGCTGGTCGACCACCATGAATGGTGAAATTAAGGTCCCCATGTAGGGTGTAGTCCGAGTTCCATGAGATAGCAGCGGATAAAGATTGGATCTTTGGGGGTTTTTCCAATAGGATCAGTGGGGTAGATAGAAGATGGGGTCTGAAATTGGGTGGAAGGAAAGAAGACATGTTGGTCGGGTGCTGTTTATGTGGCTGACTAGAGTAGTCGCCATGGGTCTGGTCGGGTGCTGTTTATGTAGCCGACTAGGGAGACGCTGCCATGGGTCATGGGCTGATTATGTGACCGACATGGAGTCACCATGGTCAGGTCGGGGTTGCTGATTGGGTAGCCGGAAGAGGGTCGCCAAGTGACTGGTTGAGGGTTGCCATGTGGTGGCCAAGTTGGAGACGCCATAGCAGCAAATGGAGGCCGCCACGTTACTGGTTGGTCGCCATGCATGGTGAGAATACCGGCTTTCGCTGGTTGACTACAATAAAGCTTGGAGCTTTGGGGTCGTTATATGAACTAAGTCTATATCACTTATTGTAACACCTCAATTTGGTCTGAAAGGACAGACCGCATTGTGATATTATACTTTGGAAGCTTCTTGTCGGGCTATCGAGTACAGACTTTATGGAAGTGGATCTCAACCCTCTGTAGAGGCTTAAAATGGACACCGGGTTTGGTTTTCATAGAATGCGTGCATAGTTTTCTGGATTGCGTAAGGGCATTGCTCATGAGGCTCATCACTCGAGGTTCACGGTGCACCCGGGCTCCGTGAAGATTTATCATGACTTGAGCTGATCTTATTGCTGGCCAGGGCTCAAGAAGGGCATCTTTGACACTGTGTCGCGATGTCTTGTTTGTCGACAGGTCAAGATTGAGCACTAGAAACTAGGCAATTTGCTGCGCCCATTCTAGGTCCACTAAACGAGTGAGAGAGCCGAACTCATCTTGTCTCGAGCTTGACTCTAATAGTTCGAAGTTCATTTGAACTCGACTCAAGATCAAACAAGTTTTGAGCATATATGCTTGAAATCGACAAGAATGTTTCTGCTACTGTTCAAGCTCGACTTGAGCTCGAATTCACTTAAACTGTTAAATTTTAAGGAGCTTGAAACTAACTTGTTTGGGAGCCTGAAACGAGATCATTTGTGAGCTCGAAACCAACTCGCTTGGGAGCTCGAAACCAACTCACTTGGGCGCTCAAAACTAGCTCGTTTTGGAGCTCGTAACCAGCTTGATTGTAGGCTCGTTTTGGAGAAAAACATATAGTTATAAAGATTAAAAATTAACAAAAATAGTCTATCAACATTTTTATACAAAATACCTCAATAATAAAAGGACTTTTTATGTTTCAACTTATGTTCCAATTTTTTTCCAAAATACTTAAGACACAATTCAATACTATACGTTTCCTGACATCTATATTTATAGAGCTTTTATCCAGCCTTCATCTAGGGAAAAAAATTAACATTTATCATCTGTAACACCCAGATTTTGGTTCACTTAAGTACTGAATCAAGAAATGGTACGATCGAGTCGAGTCATGTTCAAAATTATAGGTTAGTAAGACTTGATCAATAAAATAGATCAAAACAACCCGTTTGGTGTCATGAGAATGAAACACATTGTTAAATACACATCAAAACAAATCAAATATAAGTAAAAGTAAGAAAATAATAAATGTCCTGAGTTCAAGTGTGTGTAGCATTTATCTGTCCTTCCACCAAAGTCGACTCGGGATTTGCAAGACCTACATATATTATATGAAAAATGCCAATAATAAGTGTTATTGGTTCGAAAAATAACTAACACAATCTGGAAAATTGGTATTCTATTACCCATGAAAACTTATGAAACTTCGAGACAACATCACATTGGGTGGTAAGCAAATATACTTAAGCAAGTGTCGGCTAGCATGCACGGTTAATGTTCATATTCATACATACAATGCTTATGCCGGATATGTTATGCAATGCGTAAAACCCTCCTACACCGCACTACCTCAGTGTTTGAAGGAGTATTACTGTGGTCCATACATATCTCCATGCCGCTCACTCTCTTATTTGTGAAATCCGAAAAAATGCGCGTACTTATATTGTAACACCCCAAATCCAATTTACACTCGGAACCGAAATGGAACTGATCCTGGTTAGGTCGGCTAACCGGAATCGAAACCTGCGGATCAACTCTTGGCATCTCAAGATGGAAGAAGTTTATCGCATGCATGGATGGATGCACAAAAATGGCCTAACATGCAACTACATGAATGACATAACAACCAGTTCATACTAAAAATAATAACGATAAAACCGAAATCGATAAAGTTGATAAACTATATATATTATTATATCACACATTGATCTTCACACAAAGTTCTAATATGCTACATAATTCATTCTAAATCTTGGGTCTCGATCCATCTGTGCCTTATAATTACTTTTCACATCATATGAATTCAATTGTCATACCTTACATCACATCATTCTTAATATAATGACAACATAAATAAAACATTAACATTCTATCGTCTGACATGTGTGTGTGAAAGAGGTGTCATTGCTCCTCCGTTGTGGCTAGTTCATCCTATTCCTGATCATCACCTACATATATTATAAAAACAAGTCAATAAATATAACAAATTAGCTATGAGAGCAAACTCCCATAAGTAAGAAAACATCATGAAATCTATGAAGGGCATCTACTAAATTGAAATCATCTTCAACTATCTACTGCTTGTAATGCCTCGACATTTTCCCATTTCAATTTATTGTCCCTCAGGGCTACTGTTATATCCTAGCCCTTTTTCTTATTTACATACCCACTTGCATAGCATGGATGTCCGTATTCCTAGCTTAGACTGGCACATGCCACTCACATAGCATGGTTGTCAGTATTCCCAACTTAGACTAGCACATGTTGTAACGACCCGCCATTTTTCATGATAATATTGTGGGCCTAACTGGCTAGGTGTTACTCAAAATTAAAGCAATTATGTCACAAGCAATTATGTCAAACATTATTAGAAATCATAACTTATAATAAAATCCCACAGTCTTGGACCGTTTCCCAGCAGCCACACTTATTCCTCAATTAAATAACAAAAAGGAGTCCTCATATTACTTTGCTCCATGCTCTAGTTGTCAATCATCTAATCTCGGATCTGCACACCTGCGGAGGCAATTCCGCGTTAGTGATTACAACACTAAGTAGTATAATAGATAAAACAAACAAGTACATTCCACCATTTTCATATATTTATTTTAATATGCGGTGGAGCGATTCCGCTATACTCCAAAACAATGCGGAGGAGGTGTCCGCTGTGATCCGCACACCCCGGCCGTAGCCTTTTTATGGGGAGGCTACCACTACCGTCTCCAGTGCCAGTGCCTCGCACACCCCGGCCGTAGCCTTTTTGTGGGGTAGCTATCACTGCACTCGGGTGATTGCTATGCCCCGTTTGTGGGGAAGCTCTCACTACCAATTCTAGTGCCAGTGCCTCGCACACCCCGGCCGTAGCCTTTTTATGGGGAGGCTATCACTGCACTCCAGTGCCAATGCCTTGCACACCCCGGCCGTAGCCTTTTTGTGGGGCGGCTATCACTGCACTCAGGTGATCGCTATGCCCCGTTTGTGGGGAAGCTCTCACTGCCAACTCTAGTGCCAGTGCCTCACACACCCCGGCCGTAGCCTTTTTATGGGGCGGCTATCACTGCACTCAGTGCCAGTGCCTCACACACCCCGGCCGTAGCCTTTTTATGGGGCGGCAATCACTGCACTCTAGTGCGATGGAGGAATCGCTGTGCCTCACTCACCCCGACCGTAGCCTTTTTATGGGGCGGCTATCACTACTCCAAAACAATATCGATGCATTACAAGATTCACACACATAACACGACCCAGTGTCGGACTGAGTCAATTCTTTAACCCCGGTTGCACTTCGTGCATGGTGGTCGAATCTGGGCTCAGGCCGACCTAGGCTACCAACAAGGAAAATACGATGTTCTACCTATTATACGTACCTGACTTGCGGGTTCGTCCGACTGTAATCCGCTAACCCTAATATGAACGGGGCATAAAATTATACATTAGTATAATTTTACTCGCGTCGAAAATGCATGCAACTAAATATTTAATATATGCCACATTAATTAATTTATTTAATTCGATAAGGTTCAACACTTCTTTATTTAATTAATTATGCTATCGCGTAATTTCTACGCGATTATCTTTTATTGATCCATTATTTTACTTTACGAATTTATTATAAGAATAATCGTTTTATTTATCAAATATAACTTTTATATGATAAAGGTGAAGTCTCTATTAAATATTCCTCATAACCCTTCAATTTAAGTTAATTGCTTTTAATCAGCCGATTAATTAATTACCGTTTATCGTGATCGAAATTTATTGATTTCATGTAATAATTTATAAATTTATTATTTTGACCACTTAACTCATATTCCTTTAAATTAATTATTTCAATGATTTTAACACGAGTTGGTATTATTATTATGATTTTTAACTCAACCCATATCGAGTCAACCCGAAATTACAAAACTGCCATTCTTCTTCTTCTTCTTCTTCTTCCCGTCACCATTCTTCTCTTCACCCAAAACCAGCACCAAGCTCTTCTCTTTCGACCAAAATCTAGATCCTATCCTTCACCCATTGTCTCCCTTTCCTAGCAACCAAATTAGCAGCAACAATCAAAGGGCGACTGCACCACCACAGCGACGAACCAGCAGCCATGGCGACCTCGACCTGCTGCTATGGCGACTCAGACGTGGCCAGCAGCACCGCCCCACGCGTCCCCTTCTTCCCGCACAACAACCCAACGCCCAGAAGAAGAGAAACACTACCCTACAGCGTGGTATATGCAACTGGTCGTGACACAAACGCCATGGTGCTGTTGCTGCAATTCAGCAGGACGTGCTACCATCCTTGGCAATTTCAGCAGGACGTGCTACCATTCTTGGCTGTAAATTCTATGAAATCTCACCTTTAATTACTACAACATGAGTAAGGACGTTGATGCAGCAACTGATTAGCAAAAGATTATGACTTGTTGCTGTAATTAATCACAAACACACAAGAATTGCTGCACGGCAGCAACTTATGTTCGTGGGTGAATTCCTGGTTCTAATCCAGTTACATCCTCCCTTTTTCTTGTTGATTTCAGGTCTTAGTTTCCATGATTATCTTGTATTATAATCTTTGATCATATGTATGCATGCAAACTAAGAAGAAGAGAGGAAGAAACTTACCAAAACAATGGGGAAGCCGGCATTTGTCCAAGGAGCTTATGTGCATGACCCCCCCCTCCTTCTCCTTATAAAATGAAAGAAGGCCTAGGGTTTATGAAAACACACTTCGTTGCCGGGTAAATGGGTAAGTGATACGGTTCACTTTACTAGTTTAAACGGTTAAATGGTATGGTTTACTTAACCGGGTAAAAATACTTAACCGGTTAACTAATACTTTCCACTTGACCGGGTAATTGATAATTAACCGGATAGCGGGTAAATAATTTAAATAAATTCATGGATACCAACGTTCGATCCCACCGCGTCGAATATATACATATATATATATATATATATATATTTATATATATATTTTTCCGGGTCTTTACACATGTCGCTTGCATACCATGGTTGTTGGTATTCCTAGCTTCGACTGGTACATGCCCACTGGTGTAGCATGGTCGTCGGCATTCCTGGCTTTGATTGGTACATGTTTGCTCACATAACATGGTTGTCGGTAGTTCTGACATCGACTGGCACATGCCGCTTGCATAACATGGTTGTCGGTAGTTCCAGCTTCGACTGACACTAGTTTTCTCGCATAGTACGGTTATTGAAAAACACGAAAGCTACATATATATAGGTTTGGGTAGGGATATATAAAATAGACCCAAAGGCAACTTGTGGTGGATCTTGTTTACAAAAACATACTCGAGGAATCTCATCCTTGAGGGTTATTAATCCAGAAGATCGATCGATTAAATGACCTGGGTTAAGTGGGATCAAATAAAACACCACTCAAGTGTGTCTTCGAGCCTAAATGGTGAGCTCCTACTCTATGCCTAATCATCAATCATGTGGTGATGGCAATGAGGTTCTGGCCGGCTTGAGTGAGGATCGTAGGGGAAAAGAGAAAGAAGAAAAAGAAGATGGAAGTTGGGTGAAAAGGATGAATGGTGACAGTGTCAGAAGTGTGGAATATATAGAATGGTCAGTTGAGATAAACAAATGCTTAGGTGAGAAAAATAAATTCTTAGGTGAGAAAAATGAACAGTTAGGTGAGAAAAATTAATGGTCAAGTGAGAAAAATGAATCGTTGGTGTGAAAAACGAATGGTCATCTCATAGTTAAAACCTAACTTGACTGAAAATAACGATCAAAATGACCAGTTCAGATTTATAAAACCTTGATTCGAATCATGGGTTTTACAATCTTCCCTCCTTATAAAAATTTCGTCCTCAAAATCTTAAAGTAAGAAGGCTTCACACTCGATGTCCTAGTTGACCACATTTGAAGATTGCGTCCGTACCCACTCTGGATATTTCTCCGTGACGGTGCCCACAATTTTGACATGTTGGATGTCTGTTCTCCTGAACTTGTCCATCCATAACTCTCATACTGGTTGGGGCATCTATCCTATGTCTCTGTTGTGTCCCTTGTTCCATTTGATATTGTTAAGAGTGTTGTGGCAGCTTTCACTACAGCAGCTCACTGGGATTTCCTGGCAGCAGTGCAGCTCTCAATAGGCTAGACACTGTCATGTTGTGAACATGACTAGGGCTAGCTTGTCTAGAAGAAGGAGATGATGATGTCTTGTTTCGAGTACTTCAAGTTCTTACAATGATTACCCCTACTTATTGATCCAATCCTGAAAATACTGTCATACTAACTATTGGTGACAAATCTGTAAATAAAAGACAACAAGGACAGAAATATATATACATGCCAGCTGGACTTGGAGCAATCTTTGCACACACATCACCTATGAAAATATCTTCCAACTGAATCGACCGAGAGTTTGCTCTGATACCAAAATTGTATCACCCCAAATCCGGTTTACACTCAGAACCAAACCGGAATGTCATTGGTCCCGATTAGGTCGGCTAACCAAAACCCAACCTTGCCATCGGTGTCTCGAGATGGAAGAAGTTCATAGCTATGCATGGATTCATGCACAAAAAAAACCTAACATGCAACTACATGAATGGCATGACAACTAGTTCATTCTAAAAATAATAACGATAAAAATTGATAAAGTTGATAAAAAATATACATTATTGTATCATGCATTGATATTCACACAAAATTCTAATATGCTGCATAGTTCATTCTAAATCTTGGGTCTCGACCCATATGTGCATTCTAATTACTCTTCACATCATAAGAATTCAATTGTCATACCTTACATCACATCATTCTTAATATAATGACAACATAAACAAAACATTAACAGTCTATCGTCTGACATTGTGTGCGTGCAAGAGATGTCAATGCTCCTCTGTCTTGGCTGGTTCATCCTACTCCTGATCATCACCTACATATATTATAAAAACACATAAGTAACGAGTGTTACTGGTCCAAAAATATAACTATAACAAACTGGCTATAAGAACAAACTCTCATATGAAAGAAAACATCGTGAAATCTCTAAGGGACATCTACTGAACTGAAATCATCTTTAACTTATCTGCTACTAATGATGTGTGGCATATTCTCATTTTAATTTCTGGTCCATTGAGACTACTGTTATATCCTAAGCTGTTTTTCTTATTTACATACCCACTCCCATAGCACGGTTGTCGGTATTCCTAGCTTACACTGCCACATGTCGCTCGCATAGCAAGGTTGTCAATATTCCCAACTTAGACTAGCACATGTTGCTTGCATGACAAGATTGTTGGTAATACCGGCTTTGACTGGCACATGCCAGCATGCACAGCATGGTTGTCAATATTTCCGGCTTTGACTGGCACAAGTCTGCTCGCATAACATGGTTGTCGGTAATTTTGGCTTCAACTGGCACATGCCGCTTGCATAACATGGTTGTCGGTAGTTCTAGCTTCAACTGGCACATGCTTGCTCTCGTAGTACGGTTATTGAAAGACACGAAAACTATACACACACACACACACACACACACATATATATAGATCTGGGTAGAGATATATAAAATAGGCTTGAAGGCAACTTGTGGTGAATCTTGTTTTTGAAAAACATACTCAAGGGATCTCATTCTTGAGGGTTATTAGTTAGGAAAATCAATCGATTAAATGACCCGGGTTAAGTGGGATCGAATAAAACACCACTCAACTCGTCCTACAATCTATAAAAAAATTAAATCACGATAGAATAAAGCAAGAAATCAGGGTTGAGTCCTAAACGGACTTGGTAGAAGCTCTAAGCATGTCTTAGCACCTAAACGGTGAGCTCCTACTCCGTACCTAATTGTCAATCATGTGGTGACAGCGATGAAGTTGTGGCCGGCTTGAGTTAGGATCGTTGGGGAAAAGAGAAGGAAGAAAAGAAGAAGGAAGTTGGGTGAGAAGGATGAATGGTCACAGTGTGAGAAGTGTGGAATATATAGAATGGTCATTTCAGATAAATAAATTATTAGGTGGGAAGAACGAATGGCCAAGTGAGAAAAATGAATGGTTGGTGAGAAAAATGAATGGTTGTTTCGTAGTTAAAACTTAACTCACCTAAAAATAATGATAAAACCGAGTGGTTCAGATTTATATAACTCTGATTTGAATCACAGTTTTAAATATATAGTAGGTTTAGGGAAGATGTGTAACACCCCGATTTCGGTTCAGTTAAGAACCAAATCAGTAATGTTACGATCAAGTCGAGTCATGTTTAAAGTTGTTGGTCGGTATTCTCGATCGATAAAATAGATCGAAACAACCTGCTTAGTGTCATGAGAATGGAAGATGTCGTTAAACATGCATCCAAACACATAAAATATAAATAAATGCAAGAAAATAAATATTGTGTTGAGCTCAAGTGTGTGTAGGGCTTATCTGTCCTCCCACCAAAGTTGACTTAGGATTTGACTGACCAACAGATATTATATGAAAACCGTCAGTAATGAATGTTACTGGTTCGAAAAATATCTAATACAATCTGTCAAATGGGCATTCCATTACCCATAAAAACTTATGAAACTGCAAGATAGCCTCACACTGGGCGGTAAGCAAACATACATAAGCAATTGCCGGCTCACATGCACAGCTCATAATCATATTCATACATACATACATCGCTTACACCCTCACACCTTCCATATCACTCACCACGGTACCCAAGTGGCAAAATAATCAGTTAAGTTAGTGCCACAATTCCAGAAATGCACTGCACTATCCAGTACCATCATACACCGCACTACCTCATGGTTTGAACAAGTACTTGTGCAATGCATACATATCTCCATACCGTTCACTCTCTTATTCGTGAAATCCATAAAAAAAATGTGCGTACGTATACAATAGGCTTAGGAAATAGGCTTATCTCATAAATTTCTGGAGCGTAAGTTCGAAAACCAACAAGGGATCTCATCCTTTTAGTTTTATTAAACATGTGTAGAAAACACGGCTAAATGGCCCGACATCGGAGGGATCTAATAAAACTTTGCCGATGCTGTCGTACATATAAAACACAATCGAACTCTAACATGCAAGGAGTCAAGCAGAGATAGCGAGAGTCCTATGGACATGTGGTCCATCCTACAAGCGTATCTGCACAACTATGGCGAGCTCAGACTGCGAAACCTACATCAGAACCCACTACTAAGTAAAATACTAACATCCCTATATGATGCATGCTCATGGTGTGTGGTCATATCATCAATACATCCTAATAAAAAAACTATACTAAATAAACACACCGTTAAACACATAATATGTAAATCGAGACATAATAAAGAGAATAACTAATAACAAATAATAAATAAATAAATACATACAATCATGAATAAATAGATAGATAATAAATACAAAAAACAATCAATACTTTAATCATAAAATAATTATATCATACATTATATACATAAATGGCTAAACACGAGTAAATATTATATATCATCGTGTTAGTAATCATATAAATAAATATAAAATCGTTCTATAAATAAATATTTAACTTTAATTAAACATAAATAATAATAATAATAATAATAATAATATCATTGTCATCATTACAGAATACGTAATTAAACACAATTAATCAATAACATACGCGTGAACATACAAATAGATAAATATATATAAATATAAATATATATATATATATACACACACACACACACACAATTTAACAACGTAATAAGACTAATATTAATAAGTAAATATAACATTATTAATAACAAATAATCATGTGAAAATTCATCATAGTCAACAAATATATAAATAAAAAGAAATTAATAATCATGAATAAATAAATAATTAATTAATTAAAAAATAAAAAAACTCATAACATCTAAACATGCTAAACAATGTGAATATGCATATAAAATAATGTAAGAGGGTTTTTGAATTATAGAAAGCGGTTGAGAAACAACAGAAAACGGCCTGAACCAGACCAAACTGAATGAACTGAACCAACCCGGGCCAGAAAATAGGCTGGGTTGGCTAGGCCGACCTAACTGGATGGGCGGACTCGAGATATGGGCTGGTGGCTAGTGGCTGGTGGATTTGGGCTAGCAAACTCGGGCATGATCATGTGGACACGAACGCAAACACGGGTAGGCAGATGCGCTCATGGCAAGCGAACAGCGAATTGGGCGAGCGGACAAACGAGCAGGACAGAGGGCGGTGGTACCCATCACCAGAGAATGCTGATGACGGCCTAGCTGGGGTCTCTGCTAGTTGGGATTGACAGGGGGAGGACGAGGAACCTGATGGCTGTGATGACCGGTGGAGTCCGACTGCTGGTCAGCCAGAAAATGGTCGGAAACGGGTTGCATCGCTACCATGTGTTGCGATGTTGCCGTTGGCTATCGCGGCTGTAGTGGAGGGCAATGTTTTCCTCAGCTGTAGATCTCAGCAGAAGCTATCAGGGTGGTCAGATTGGCTGGTGGTGGCTCACTGGTGCCAAAAAACAGCCCAAATGGTGGCGGTGTGGTGATGAACCGTGATAGAAAACTCGGTCATCGACGGTGACGGCAGCGGCGCCGGAGGTTGTGAGTGGTATGAATGGAAAGTCGGTGTAACGACCCACCCGTTCTGAGCCACAAGCCAAGTGTTACTATATGAAACTAAGTGTCTCATAAATTAATTTTCTATTAATTTTTAAAATTTTAAATAAATCCATAGCAGTAAATTTAATATACAAAAGCTCGGAATAATCTAAGCCCCATGAACCGAACAAAAATCCCACTGCCCTGCAAACAATCTTGAGAAAGGAATAGTCTAATAATAGAGTCATCCAGCTGTCCCGACTCTACCCATCATTCCATGTTCATACCTGTGGAGGCAATTCCGCATTAGTGATAAAAACACTAAGTCGTATAATTACAAGAAACCATTAATATATTCCCCACAACATCTGAATTACGTATTTTAGTGATTATGAGCCAATGCTGAGCTCTTAATATATTAGGAGGGTGGTCGCCCATCCAGCTACAATCCTATGTATGCACACACACGCTACCTGGCCCTCGGCCTGTAGTTACCGATATTTGCCATTGACTCACCCTCTCAGTAGCACAAGTGCATAATGAGTCGTCTTGCGCCACTGCGCCCTGTCACTCCTTTTGGCATGGGGGCAGGTATTTAATCTTTCATGGGGTGCTGCCCTGTGTCGGACTGAGTCAATTCATTATCGTCGGTTGGGCTCGGTACATGGTGGTCGATTATTAACTCAAGTCGACCAAGACTCCCACATAGTAATTTTTAAGGGGGCTGCCATGTGTTAGATTGAGCCAATTCTTCAACCCCAGTTGCACTCGGTCCATGGTGATCGAATGTGGACTTAGGCCGACCAAGACTCCCAAATCAAAATATATAACATTTCGAGTAATTATACGAACCTAGAATTGTGATGAGGCATCCCCAACTAGGACACATGATCCTAATGTAAATGTAATTTCTCTAAAGCCAAAAGTGCTCGTAAGCTATCCAGAGAATGTTTCATTTAACAATAGAACTCTCTTTTATATAGAAAAATATGCATGGAATTCAAGAAGTCATTATATTAAATGTTATTAATATGTGTGGAATTTAAGAAGTCATTACATTAAATTTTATAGAAAAGAACGTAATCACTCATAACTATATCATTTGTGTGATAATGAAAAGTCAAAAACTTACTATGAAGTGAATACGAATGGGTTATAAATGATATAGATTCATATGAATTTATTTAATTAAATATTATTTATGGTTTGTTATAAGATTTATAGAATCCGAAATAAAATAACCTTTTTTTTTTTTGGGGTTTTACAGTCGGCTGTAGGACGGTCATAGTCGTACCGAATGGGTGGCAGATGGAGGGACCAGGGTCTCACCGGCGGCGAGCCAATGCGGCGGCGGCAAGAAAGGTGAAAAACACTGAAAACGGGAGAAAACCTCAAAATCTATATGGAAGGCTAGGGTTGAGTGGATGGCTTAGATTTTGCCACGTGGCACAATTGGAGCATCTGACAACTTAGTGGCTTGTGGGGTCCACCTATGGGTAGGTGCAATATACTTATGGACAAAAAACTCGGATCAAGATCATCCAAAGTCAAAACTGACTCAAGTCTTTAAAATGAATCTATAGGAGGGAATCAAGGCAGGAAGGGTAAATGGGCCTCGTAACCCTAAACGCAATCGAACTGGGTCCACGAGGCACAATCTGATGGTCCAAAATCCCTATGATGCAATGAGATACCCAAAAATCCCAAACTAAAGCTTAGTCACAGCCTTCATCCTTAGGGATTTGTCTAAGGCACTCGGTGGTCCATCTCACGTGCCACTAACTTACTGATATCTCTATACTTCAAGTTCCTTCCCACTATGTACACCACGTACAATGGAACAGGATTAATGTGGTGACATGAAAAATATGGATACCTGGTCAACATCCAATTCAGCCTCAGCTGACCGAAAATGTGGACACCCTAACTCATCCAAAACTCTTTGCAATAAACAAAATCGGTGGGTCTCTAAGCCCATCATAACATTCTTGTCAAATTCTTAGAATCTAGCACCTGTTGACATCTGGATCTGGTATAAAATAGGATCTTATACCCATTCTACCTCTGTTAGTACTACTACATCCCCTGCTCACATCTAACTGGGCAAGCAATCTGATATCATCATAAAAATCCATAAATGGCATGTCAGCTCAACTAAGGTCAATGCCATATACTTCTAATCAAGTCCTGAATACACTGTTATCCACACAACTTATGAAGAAAAATCTGCATGTAAAGAAAATATACAGAAACATACCTGCCAGCTGGACTTGGAGCAGTCTTTGCACACACATCACCTATAAAAGTATCTTACATCTTAATCGGCCGAGAGTGGCTCTGATACCAATGTTGTAACACCCCAAATCCGGTTCACGCTCGTGAACCGAACCGGCATGTTACAGGCCCCGGTTAGGTCGGCTAACCCGAACCTAACTCATGTGGATCCAATCTCGGCGTCTTAAGATGAAGATACGATCCATCATGAATGAATAAATACACAAAATCCTAACATGGTACTACATGAATGACAAGCAATTCAAAATACACACCAATACAGTTACGATCAAAATTCTGAAATCAAAACAGACAGGGTCTCCCCTAAAAGTGCAATTAGGGTCCACCCTGTCAAAATAATATATACAAATATATATAGCATATATCAACAATTTCATTCACACACAATCTAATATACTATAAGCTCATTCTGGAACTTGGGTCCTAACCCATCATACTTTTGCTGCGCTACTCTGATCATTTCATTTCATGTCATTGTCATGCATCAAACATTTAATCATGTCATTCACAAAATAATAACATAATAATACAATATTAAACATTCAGAAATCTAACATGTGTGTGCACAAGACCTCATTGCTCCTCCGTCCAAGCTGGCTCATCCATCTCGTGCTTATCACCTACATATATATAAGAAAAACGTCAGTAACAAGCGTTACTGGTCCGGAAAATAAAATAACTATAACAAACTGGCTATGAGAGCAAACTCTCATCTGAAAGAAAACATCATACTTCCTCAAGAACACTCTGAAGGGCACTACTGAGGAGCCACTGGGCTGCAGACCCGGTAGCATCCCGAACTTACTGCTCTGCTGCTGGTACTGTGCTACTCTCAGCACTTCTTTTTCAGTACTTCTCGTGAAACTTTATCCTAAGCCCTCTCCTTACCTCCATATTTCTCCTGGCCTTGAGCACGAAGGCCGAGTACTCTCAGGCAGTCGCCTTTAGTACCCTTTGAACCACAAGTCCGGACATGCGCTGTACTAAACAGTACCCGTAAACCTCCACGTTCTCCGGGTGTGAGGAACTCAAACGCGGAGTTGTCAGGATCCCTCGGGAATGGAACAGTCCGCTGGCACTAATCCAGAGCCCGCTTTGACTGTCACGGCATCCTCTGCATGGTACGTGCAGTCGGTTTCTCCATCTCTCGTCTCACTGAAAACTCGATAAAACTATATATATAGGCCTGGGAAGGGATTCATATAATAGGCCCGAAGGCAACTTGTGGTGGATCTTGTTTTCGAAATCATCCTCGAGGGATCTCATCCTCGAGGGGTTATTAATCCGGAAAATATTCGATTAAATGGCCCGAGTTAAGTGGGATCCAATAAAACGCCACTTAACCCGTCCTGCAATAATAAAATAAACATACAATGGAAGAGCGTAAAACAAGACGAGTCCTAAACGGACCTGGTAGAAGCTCCAAGCGTGTCATCGCGCCTAGGCGGCGAGCTCCTACTCCGTACCTACACATCAAAACTAAATACTAACGCCCGCTAACTAAATGATGCATCAAACTCAATAACATCAAAATCACAATGCAAGCATCCATCAACATAACAATCAGAAAATCATAAAAATTAATTAATCCTAGCTCATCCTATTCATACTAATTTTATTACGTGTCTATAACTTATGTCGTGGTCACTTATCATGCTCTGACCTGATCTACTTCATTACATCACTGATCCTTCATTCACACTTAATCTCATCATGTAACTTATCATTTCATCCCTAATTAGTCATTAATCACATCATACACATGTTTACTTCATTCATAATCTTAACATTCATCATAATAATTAATCAACCCTAGCATGCTATGCTAACAATTATCATCAATTTTAAATAATCAAATCGGAGGTAATTATACCTCACGTCGTCGGCAATCGGCGACGGCTAGGGTTCCGTCGCGCATCTCGGAGCTCGAATTCGGCGCTCCTCGGCGTCCGATGTTCGATCGAGTCCAACTGGGTGAGCTCCGCGGAAGATCCGGTGAATTCCAGCGAATTCCAGAAATTCCAATTTTCCGGTGGTTTTCCGACAGCTACTGGCGGTTTTCCGGCGGCTTCCGGTGGTTTTCCGGCGACAATCGCCGGCGGCGTCTACTGGTCGGAAAGGGGTCGTGTTGGGTACCCTCGGAACCGGCTCGGCGAGCCCGACTCATCTATGACCTCAGTGTGGCCAATGGAGGCGGCGGCTCGCCGGAAAATGGCAAAACAGAGGCCGGCCGTGGTGGTTGCTAGATCCGGCCGGCCACGGCGGCAACGGCCTCCGCTCCGGTCAGGAAGCGTCACTGGGTGGTCGACGGTGCTGAGGCGACCACCTGATCGTGGTGGCGATGCTCGCCGGCGGCGGAATCGGCGACGCGACCGCAACGCGGCCGCGGCGTCGCGGCGTGGTTTCCTCGCGTCGCGGCGGTCCGATGGGGGCCGGACCTGGTCGGGGCGGCAGGGCGACGCCGTGGCCGGGCTGGGCGGCGTCGATCGGCGGCCAGGCGGCGCCGGCCGTGGCGGCGGTGGCGCGCGAACAGGGGCGGCGCGGCGAGGGTTTGGGCGTGGGGGAGAAAAGTCGGGGTGAAAAATTAGTTGGGTGGCAAACTCGTAAATAATACTTGACTCGTCTCCGTCTCGAGTCAAGTATCATAACTAACTCGTATTAAATCCTAAAAAAATTCATAAAAATCGGGAAAAATCCCGTAAAATCAAACAACACCAAAAAAATTATAATGGTATGCTCTAGAACTATCAACCCACCCAAACTGCCCGAACGCGTCCTAACGCGGTAAACGGCCTAATACTAATTCTACGATCCACTATATATAAAAATAAAAAAATGACTGGCATACTCTCATATATCTGATAACTCATTCTGTTCTGCTGTGTTCATGACGTTATCATCATATACTTGGGTACGCATGACCCTCATAGCTCATACACGCGACTGGCATTGGCTCGGTACACGTGTCCTGAAACTGACTCAACTCGAAAAAAATAACGGTCGACCCGACCGGTTCTAAATATAAAACCCTAACTCGAATCGTGGGTTTTACACAACATCTCCTTCTCATGAGTGGAATACCTCGTCTCAGCTTCTTTGAGTTTCCAGCTCTCGAAGGCAATCGGATGCCCTCCTTGTTGTAGTACGCCTCCCACGGCCTTGCCCGAAGCGTCCGTCACGACTTCGAAAGGTTGACTGAAATCCGGCAATTTCAGTATCGGCTCCGATGGAATAGCAATCTTCAATTTGTCAAAGGCTGCTTGGCACGGCTCCGACCACGCCCATGACTGATCCTGGACGTTCATCAACACATCAACGAACCAGATTTCACCAAACACGTCACCAACAAGAATGAGTCCAGATCTGCCCTTGAATACAAGGAATAGTAATCCAATCCCCCCTTGGACTACCAGCAAGTCGTGGACACAACCCACGGACTTGGCCTCTTGACACACACACTCGACAGGACTTCCCCAGCACTCGGCACGCAGGCTCGAGGCTGCTGGAATAGAACTGGGTGGTTCGGTCACAGGTGGACAACGCTGCACCGACAGCTTACCGGGTGTGCCCAGCACTTGGCCCCGACCAAGGCTGGTTGCAGCCACACACCGGCAATCCCCTTTACCCGACACTACCTCACTTCTCCACGCAGGGAGGCACTCACCCACACTTGATCACTCTTGATCTGATTTTTTCTTCTCTCTACCTTCACCACCAAATGAAGGTCCCTATTTATAGACTTGGCTTGGACAATTGAGGCATGACCCAATGCTTGATCCTGGACGTTCATCAACACATCAACGAACCAGATTTCACCAAACACGTCACCAACAAGAATGAGTCCAGATCTGCCCTTGACCTTTGGGTTATTTCATCAATGGACCAGAGTAGCCCTGTGATGTCATCCCAAACTCTTGGAGTTCCAATACCCCTGGTGCACCTAGCCCATGTTCCGATCCAACAACTCAGCAGCTCCAGAACACAACGCCGGCTCCCAACTCACTTGGATCCCGATGCCCTCGATCAACCTCAAACCCGGCTTGGTCGTGCTGAGTTTGCATTTGATTACGACCGACATGCTCCTGGACTTGCCCATGTTCGGAACCGACTGCACCCGTTGGTTCCCCAATTGCCCGTCAACTCTGATGTCTGCTCGGGTAGGTTGTTCCACCACACGAATAACACCGATTATCCGCATTGGGCGCGGGATTATCTAGGGACAACCGCCAAACCCTAGCTCCCGATCGTCCCACCAGCTAAACCTGTGACAGTAGCCTAGGTCGGCCTGAGCCAATATTCGACTACCACGCACCGAGTGTAACCGGGGTCAATGAATTGACTCTGTCCGACACTGGGTCGTGTTATGTGCATGAATTTTGTAATGCATCGACATTGTTTTGGAGTAGTGATAGCCACCCCATAAAAAGGCTACGGCCGGGGGTGAGTGAGGCACAGCGATTCCTCCATCGCACTGGAGTGCAGTGATAGCCGCCCAATAAAAAGGCTACGGCCGGGGTGTGCGAGGCACTGGCACTAGAATTGGTAGTGAGAGCTTCCCCACAAACGAGGCATAGCAATCACCCGAGTGCAGTGATAGCTACCCCACAAAAAGGCTATGGCCGAGGTGTGCGATGCACTGGCACTGGAGACGGTAGTGGTAGCCTCCCCACAAAAAAGGCTACGGCTGGGGTGTGCGGATCACAGCGGATACCTCCTCCGCATTGTTTTGGAGTATAGCGGAATCGCTCCACCGCATATTAAATTAAACATAAGAAATAGTGGAATGTACTTGTTTTTGTTTTATCTATTATACTACTTAGTGTTGTAATCACTAACGCAAAATTGTCTCCGCAGGTGTGCAAATACGAGATTAGGTGATTGACATCCAGAGTATGGAGCAAAATAAATATGAGGACTCCTTTTTTTATTTAATTGAGAAATAAGTGTGGCTGCTGGGAAACGGTCCAAGACTGTGGGATCTTTATATATGTTATTATTTATAAAAAATGTTTGACATAATTACTTTACTTTTGAGTAACACCTAGCCAGTTAGGCCCACAATATCGTGAAAAATGGCGGGTCGTTAAAAAGCGACTCAAGATTTGCATCACCTATATATATTATATGAAAACGGCCAGTAACGAATGTTATTGATCAAAAAATAACTAATACAATCTAGCAAATGGGTATTCCATTACCCATGAAAACTTATGAAACTTCAAGATAGCCTCACACTGGGTGGTAAGCAAACATACTTACACAATGCCGGCTCACATGCACGGCTCATAATCATATTTATGCATACTTACATTGCTTACGCCCTCACACCTTCCATATCACCCACCACGGTACTCAAGTGGCAAAAGGAATAGTTAAGTTAGTGCCACATATTCTGGAAATGTGCTGCATTGTGCAGTACCTTCATACACCACACTACCTCATGGTTTGAAGGAGCATTAGTACGATTCATACATATTCTCCGTACTGCTCACTCTCTTATTCGTGAAATCTGTAAAAAAATACGTACTTATATAATAAGCTTAGGAAAGTGGCTTATATCATCAATTTCTAAAGCTTAAGTTTGAAAACCAACAACGGATCTCATCCTTGTAGTTTTATTAAACATGCGTAGAAAACACAACTAAATGACCGGACATCGGAGGGATGCAATAAAATGCCACCGATGTCATTCTACATAAAAACCACGATTAAACTCAAGCACAGAGAGAGCAAGAGAGTTCTACGGACCCGTGGTCCAAGCTCCAAGCATATCTGCACAACTACGCAAGCTCGGACTCCGGAACCTACATCGGAACCCACTACTAAGTAAAATACTAACATCCCTATATGACGCATGCTCATGGTGTGTGCTCATATCATCAATACATCCTAATAAAAAGACTATACTAAATAAACATACCGGTAAACATACAACACACAAATCGAGACATATAAAGAGAATAACTAATACCAAATAATAAATAAATAAATGCATAAAATCATGAATAAGTAGATAGATAATAAATACATGAAAACAATCAATCATATACAATATACGTAAATGGCTAAACACGAATAAATATTATATATACTCAAGTTAGTAATCATATAAACAATATATATATATATATATATTCATTCTATAAATAAATAAATAATTAATTAATTAATTAATTTTAGTTAAACATCAATAATAATAATATCATAGTCATCATTACAGATGCATAATTCAATACAATTAAATAATAACTTACACGTAAACATACAAATAAAATAATATATATATATACACACAATTTAATAAAAATAATAAGACTAATATTAATAAGTAAATATAATGTTAATAATAACAAATAATCATGTAAACATTCATCATATATGATAAACATATAAATACTAATAAATAAATAATAATGAATAATTAAATAATTAAATAAAACAATAAATAAAGAAAAATCATCATAACAATCTAATCATGTTAAACAATGTGAATATGCATCTAAACTAATATAGAAATTCTTAAATTATCAAAAACGGTGCAAGAACGGATGAAAACGGGCTAAACATGATTGAACAAGGTTGAACCTGACCAAACTGAAAGTGCTAAACCAACCCAGGCTAGAAAATGGGCTGGGTTGGCTGGGCAAACCTGACTGGACAGGTATAATTGGACATGGTTTGGCGGGCAATCGGACGTAGTCGCTAGCTGGTGATGCAGTCGCGGGCAAGCGGACCGTGAACTAGGCAAACTGGCCTAATGGGGCGGCCATTGCCCGTTGCCGAAAAACGCGCACAGCATCACGGCAGAGGCTGCCATCAGTCACGATCAAAAGAGGGGAGGATGGGGAACATGATGGTGGTGACGGTCGAAAGAGTCCGGTCGGCGACTGGCTGGAAAATGCCTGGAAAGTGGTGGTGTTGCCGCCGAGTGCGGCAATGTCACCGGCGGTGATCACAGCCATGGATGTCATCATGGGTTGTCTCAAAATATAGATCTCTGTGAGAGGAAACTATGTGGGTGGTCAGATTGGCTGAAGGTACCGGTGATGATGAATGGTGATCAAAAACTCAGTCGTTGATGGCGATTGCAGTGGTGCCGGTGGTTGTGAGTGGTACGAATAGAAAGCCGGCCACGATGCAGTCACGGCCAAGCTAAATGGGTGGCCGGAGAAGGACCGTAGTCTAGTTGGTGGCGAGCCAAAGTGGTGGAGGCGGTAATGGTGCAAAAGTTTGAAAATCATGAAAAATCCTTTGGGTGGAAGATAGGGTTAAGTGGATGGCCCAGATATTGCCACATGGCACGATCTAGAACTCCAACAACTCGTTGCCTAATGGAGCCCACCATGAGTATATGCAATATACATATGGACTGAAAGCTCAGATCGAGACCATCCAAAGTCAAAACTGACTCGAGTCCTAATAGTGACTCTATAGGCGGGAATCGATGCAAAAATGCTAAATGGGCCTCGAACCCTGAACTCAATCAAGTTGGGCCCACAGGGGCAATATCCAATGATCTGAAATTCCTATGCTGCATGCAAATAAAATACCTAGAAAATCCCAAACAAATACTAAATGCTGCAATGGCCTAGATCTAGGCCTAAAATTCTGGCTAACTCATAAAAATAACATGTATACCTTGTGTATACACTGATAACTCATGCTCTACTACATTATAACTGAAACTATGATATGCATGTCGGGTATACTCAACCTCAATAACATGCCCATATGGCCATCTAGGCCTCATACTCATACTTATAAAATTGTTTTGGCTCGAGCTCACTCGAATCAATTCGAGACTACCCGAACTAGACAAAACTAAAATTGGGTAAAACCCTAACCCAAAAGTAGGGTTTTGCAATCTCTCCTCCATATAAAAATTCTGTCCTTAGAATTTCTTACATCAATTGTGATCGAAAGACTCAACTGAAGAAGTCTCGTTGTCAATCTGGTAGCTCTCCCTCGAAAGCTAGTTGCACAAGGTCCGAATAGACCAACATGAAGCTGGAACATTGAACACTGATGAAGATCGCTAGCTCCCTACTAATCTGGGTGGACAGGACCACACATGTTTGAACCACCTGGATAAACATTGTCATATATGCTGGAATCATCTAACTGGACAAACCATACAAGCTATAATCATATGGCTGGACTGACCATACATGCTAGAATGATCTGGCAAAGCATGCCATAAATGCTAGAATCATGTATTTGCACTTATCATACATGAGCGAATCATCTCGCTAGATTGGCCATGCATGCTCGAATCGTCTCGCTGGACTAACCATACATGCTAGAATGATCTGGCAAAGCATGCCATACATGCCAGAATCATCTATTTGCACTTATCATACAGGCTCAAATCATCTCGCTGGGCTGACCATGCATGCTCGAATCGTCTCAATGGATTGACTATGCGTGCTCAAATCGTCTCGCTAGGTAAACCATGCATGCTCGAGTCATTTCGCTAGACCAACCCCTAGGGTCACCGCAAACTATGGAGACTGAAATGCAATGACCTAGGTAGGAAACCCCTAAGCTCACCCCTAAGGGTCTTCTGGGCAATCGAGCAAGTACTCTATATTACCAAGTAAAGATACTAGTCTGAACTACATCAGGAAAAACTATATCGGTGTGAGGAATGCAGCCTAACATCTACCCATGTCTCTCTGATCCTCATCAATACGATAGGTCAACTAAGTGTACCCTCGAGGCACTCTACTCCAAATTATATGACTATACTAGGGTGTCCTACGAGTCCTGCTAGCATATGGTGAACTCTAGTACCAAGTAAAGGTATATGCTAATGAGTTCTATGGTTTACTGTCTCCAGTCTAGGCCATACACTCAAGTGTCTCTAGAAAAGGGATTGAACTACTTACTAGGACCTAGCTAACTAGGTCCTGAGTCAAATATCGTACTCTATTCCATAATGGAACAAGGATAGCTGCTATAACTCTACTGTGTACTATGGCTCTCATAACAATCTATACAACCACTAACTACCGCTGATGGGGGCTCTCTATGATAGAATAATGGCAAGAATACCTGTACATGTACAACATGTCTCAAGGAGTATGAAAACATACTTTGTATGGACCTCTGGAGTCTGCTTCTGGGTTGTGGCATGTGCGCTGGTCAATGTATACACATCTGAACCATCTAGAAAACATAGAGTAGGACCGATATATCTAAAAGGGTAAGTGTAAAATACTCGTGTGAAGGCTCAGCACTTACTGACATCTCTGGTCACATGGAAAGAGATTGGATCTCTAGTGAAAAACTAGTCACACTCCTATAGGACTCCAACTAGTATGTGTCACATCTAGATGTGGTCTAGTCTGCTGGAAGAGTATACTAATATGGGAAAATCCTACTATATATGTATATCACTCTATCTGTGGTAGTGTGATTATCTTCGTATGAGTCATTAGGGCAATGGAAAAACTCTATATAGGATATTAGGTGGCTCAAAAATATTGGTAGGTCTATGGACATGTCTTTAAGATCATCATGATTGGACTCCACCATGGGTGGCCAGCATATGGAATAGCCAATCAATGACGAGTCTAAGAGACAACTCCTAAGTGGCTCTAGTTTAATCAACTAACAGTAGACATATGTTTCTCGATACCATAGTAGCCATGCACTTCCACATAGATGGGGTTCAAACGACCTAAAGAACCACTATTGTAAAGACCTGGAAAAAATAAATAAATAAATAATATATATATATATATATATATTCGACGCGGTGGGATCGAACATTGGTATCCATGAATTTATTTAAATTATTTACCCGCTACCCGGTTAATTATCAATTACCCGGTCAAGTGGAAAGTATTAGTTAACCGGTTAAGTATTTTTACCCGGTTAAGTAAACCATACCATCTAACCATTTAACTGAACCATACCATGTACCCGTTTAAGAGGTTAAGTGAAATGGTAAAGTGAACCGTATCACTTACCCATTTACCCGGCAACGAAGTGTGTTTTCATAAACCCTAAGCCTTCTTTCATTTTATAAGGAGGAGGGAGGGGCGTCATGCACATAAGCTCCTTGGACAAACGCCGGCTTCCCCATTGTTTTAGTAAGTTTCTTCCTCTCTTCTTCAAAGTTTGCATGCATACATATGATCAAACATTATAATACAAGATAATCATGGAAACTATGACTTGAAATCAACAAGAAAAAGGGTAGATTTCATAGAATTTATAGCCAAGGATGGTAGCACGTTCTGCTGAATTGCAGCAGCGGCACCATGGCGATTGTGTCACAACCAGTTGCATATACCACGCAGCAAGGTAGTGTTTCACTTCTTTTGGGCGTTGGGTTGTTGTGCGGGAAGAAGGGGACGCTTTGGGCGGTGCTGCTGGCCACGTTTGAGTCGCCATAGCAGCAGGAAGGTCGTCATGGCTGCTGGTTCGTTGGTGCAGAACTTAGTTGGACGTGGTTAGTTGTTGAAAGGCACAAGCTTTAGGCTTCCAATTGGATTGCTAGGAAAGGGAAGCAGTTAGGGAAGGAAGTGAATTGGTTTTGGGTTGAAGAAGAGGACGCCAAGGCTGGGTTTTTGGTGCAGGAACGTCGCCTAGGATAGCTGCTGTAAAACGTGGACGTTAGGCTTCATCTTGGGTGGTTTTAATTTGTTGTTGATGCTGGATTAGGATGTTTGGATGGTTGTTTAGCTAGGTTGCATAGGGAAGAAGAAGAAGGGCGTGATCTAAGTGGTGCCAAGGTCTGGTTGGTGCTGGTTTTGGTGAAGAGAAGGAGGGTGACGGGAAGAAGAAGAAGAAGAAGAAAATGGCAGTTTGGTAATTTCTGGTTGACTCGATATGGGTTGAGTTAAAAATCATAATAATAATACCAACTTGTATTCAAATCATTAAAATAAATAATTTAAAAGAGATATGAGTTAAGTGGTCAAAATAATAAATTTATAAATTATTACATGAAATTAATAAATTTCGATCGGGATAAACGGTAATTAATTAATCGGCTGATTAAAAGCAATTAACTAAATTGAAGGGTTAGGAATATATAATAAAGACTTCACCTTTATCATATAAAAGTTATATTTGATAAATAAAACGATTATTCTTATAATAAATTCGTAAAGTAAAATAATGGATCAATAAAAGATAATCGCGTACAAATTACGCGATAGCATAATTAATTAAATAAAGAAGTGTTGAACCTTATCGAATTAAATAAATTAATTAATGTGGAATATATTAAATATTTAGTTGCATGCATTTTCGACGCGAGTAAAATTATACTAATGTATAATTTTATGCCCCATTCATATTAGGGTTAGCGGATTACAGTCGGACGAACCCGCAAGTCAGGTACGTATAATAGATAGAACATCGTATTTTCCTTGTTGGTAGCCTAGGTCGGCCTGAGCCCAGATTCGACCACCATGCACGAAGTGCAACCGGGGTCAAAGAATTGACTCAGTCCGACACTGGGTCGTGTTATGTGTGTGAATCTTGTAATGCATCGATATTGTTTTGGAGTAGTGATAGCCGCCCCATAAAAAGGCTACGGCCGGGGTGAGTGAGGCACAGCGATTCCTCCATCGCACTAGAGTGCAGTGATTGCCGCCCCATAAAAAGGCTACGGCCGGGGTGTGTGAGGCACTGACACAGAGTGCAGTGATAGCCGCCCCATAAAAAGGCTACGGCCGGGGTGTGTGAGGCACTAGCACTAGAGTTGGCAGTGAGAGCTTCCCCACAAACGGGGTGTAGCAATCACGTGAGTGTAGTGATAGCCTCCCCATAAAAAGGCTCCGGCCGGGGTGTGTAAGGCACTAACACTAGAGTGCAGTGATAGCCTCCCCATAAAAAGGCTACGGCCGGGGTGTGTGAGGCACTGGCACTAGAATTGGTAGTGAGAGCTTCCCCACAAACGAGGCATAGCAATCACCTGAGTGCAGTGATAGCTTCCCCACAAAAAGGCTACGGCCAGGGTGTGCGAGGCACTGGCACTGGAGACGGTAGTGGTAGCCTCCCCATAAAAAGGCTACGGCCGGGGTGTGCGGATCACAGCGGACACCTCCTCCGCATTGTTTTGGAGTATAGCGGAATTGCTCCACCGCATATTAAAATAAATATATGGAAATGGTGGAATGTACTTGATTTGTTTTATTTATTATACTACTTAGTGTTGTAATCACTAACGCGGAATTGCCTCCGCAGGTGTGCAGATTCAAGATTAGATGATTGACAACTAGAGCATGGAGCAAAGTAATATGAGGACTCCTATTTTTATTTGTTTGAGAAATAAGTGTGGCTGCTGGGAAACGGTCTAAGACTGTGGGAACCTTTATTTTATACTTGTTTTAATTATTATACTCGGCATTTAGTAGTTTCATATTGGTAACACCTAGCCAGCTAGGCCCACAATATTATTGTGAAAAATGGCGGGTCGTTACAACTATCTATCCTCAAGTCTACGAGGACTCATATTGAGGTTTGACAATGTCTCATCCGTTCTTCAGTGGTGTGTGATTGGCTGTCCTGTACCAATTTGTAGCACTAATCTTGACTCACATGACTACTACCATTGTGGTAGACTCTCAAGCAAAGTTGTTAGTTAAGATGAGCATACACTAGTGTCCCTCTATCTCATTAGCATGATCCGGTCTGACTGAAGTCTCTATTTGTGTAGCTCCCAAGCTTGGGTGTAGTTGTCTCCTCCAAACTGGTCTGTCATCGGCTACCTGCACTGTATGGCCTATATAGTACCACAAAGGTACCTCCTATACTTGGGGTAAAGGCTAAATCCTATGTCTCAAGGTAAGGACCTTATCGTGTTGGTGAAACACAAGGAAAACATTGTCTCTCTAAAGGATGCTCCCTCACTAAACCCAACATCTATGCTAAAACTCTATTACGAGTCAAGCAACTCTCACTGGTTGTGACAAATTCTAAATGAATTAAACTGTGTATCTAATCATCTACTAACCATCTGATCTATGTAACCCTGCATCTAGGTCACATGTATGTTGTCACGCTAACTGAACAATTGGACCATGAGTCATGTTTATAGTTGTCGGTCGGTACGACTCGATCGATGAAATACATCCAAACAACCTCCTTGGTGTCATGAAAATGGAAGACATTGTTAAACATGCATCAAACACATCAAATATAAATAAAAACAATAAAGTAAATAAATGCGCTGAGCTCAAGTGTGTGTAACGTTTATTTGTCCTCCCACCAAAGTCGACTCAAGATTTGCATGACCTACATATATTATATGAAAACCATCACTAACTAATACAATCTAGCAAATGGGTATGCCACTACCCACAAAAACTTATGAAACTTCCAGATAGACTCACACTAGGCAGTAAGCAAGCATACTTAAGCCTCGAGTGGCAAAATGAATAGTTAAGCTAGTGCCACATATTCCAGAAATGCGCTGCATTATGCCGTACCATCATACACCACATTACCTCATGGTTTGAAGGAGTACTGGTGTGATTCATACATATCTCCATACCGCTCACTCTCTTATTCATGAAATCCGTAAAAATGCACGTACTTATATTGTAACACCCCAAATCCAATTTATGCTTGGAACCGAACCGAAATGTCACTTGTCTCGATTAGGTTGGCTAACCTGAATCCAACCCCACTGATCTAGTCTTGGCGTCTCAAGATAGAAGAAGTTTATTACTATGCATGGATGGTTTCACAAAAATGAACCTAACATGTAGCTACATGAATGACATGACAACTAGTTCATACTAAAAATAATAACGATAAAAACTGATAAAATCGATAAAGTTGATAATATATATATATATTATTATATCACGCATTGATATTCTCACAAAATTCTAATATGCTAAATAATTCATTCTAAATCTTGGGTCTCAACCCATTTGTGCCTTTTAATTACTATTCACATCATATGAATTCAATTGTCACACCTTACATCACATCATTCTTAATATAAAGCGAACTCTCACACTATTGACTTCCCTTGTACATGAATTAAGATAGGTCCTTCTTGTTTGTCAACTAGTGTTTTTGTCTCCCTTAGGTGTACTTCAAATTAGTGGTGGATCAAAATACCTATGTTTCAACCCAACTTTTCTGGCTAAACTACATGGCATGAAAGAATGCATACAACCAGAATAAAAAAGAAGTAAAGCTGAAATTATTGAAAGAGTGATCACACCCTAAACTAAATTATTCATCGACACATCTCCTGCATTAGTTGCATTCAAATTGGCTGGAACTAGTGCAATGTCACGCAACACCTCATGACACGAAATTATGTGCTAAGGATGCCTAAAAGGTGCCTTCCGATGAGGTTGTCTCACTATGTCATCAACTAATGTTGTGTAATGAGAAATATATATACAATCATAAGGTGGTATAAAAATGTGGATGGTCAAGGTGATATCCATTCTAAAGTATCCTTATTGTCGTTTATCATGAATCTGACAATCATCCCATAAAACTACAATGTAGGCATCCAGAAGGATGGCTCCTAGAAGTCTAGGTTAATTAGTAAAAAGTAGACACGTGTTTATTGATTAAATACCAATTATGTACATTCTAGTTGATAGGGAACATAGTTGTCTCAATGAACCACTATCGCACCTTGGGTCAATGGCTACCCATAGCTAGGTTAGATAAGTCTCCCATCCCTTCATCTATGTTTGTAACCGTTCGTTTTGTGCTGAGTCATATTACTTTATCTCAATTCACTTAGCTAATACCATTCTAGTACACTCACAAGTAGGGCTACAAAAATGGTCATATGGAGTCTACTACAAAGCAAAGGTGCACAATATGAAACTACATAATACAGAACACCTGCATTTCTAATGTTGAGTGCCCACCTGGATGCTAGTATAGGGAATTTGGATCTATGACCTTGACCTAGCTACTCTAGTTGTCGTCCATCCATTTACCTAGATGCTAAACTTTATACTACCTACCTATCATACTATGAAATAGATAGTCTTGTCTCATTTCTATATACTTATAGTCTATACCATACAATTGTGTCTTGTCGATCTCTAGTTCTTACTAAATAATTATTAGTCATGTTGTCCGATCCTTATTCCCTTTCAGTTTTTGCCATATAGCCTAAATCTGAATCTGATCACACTATTGGAATCAGCTACAATGTCAGGAATCTTGTCCAACATTGCATTTAGCTCCTCATCACCCATTTGAGCTAGCTTAACACGATCAACAAAGTCATTCCAAACAACCAAATTTACCAGTAAGCCTGTTAGTTGCTCCACTGGGTTGATAGCCACCACTTTTGCTGACATGGCCCAAAGTCTAGCTAGCTGCTGACTTTTGACCACTTTGCCCTTCCGACTCAACACATCGGCTACCACATTCGCTTTCCCTAGATGGTATAAGATTTGGAAGTCGTAGTCCTTCAAATATTCTATCCACCGCCTCAGTCGAAGGTTAAGGTCATTCTGGGTGAAGATATACTTCAAACTTTGGTGGTTAGGGAAGACTTCGAACTGGACTCCATACAAGTAGTGTCCCCAATTCTTCAGGGCAAAAACCACTGCTGCCAGTTCCAAGTCATGGGTTGCATAATTTTGCTCATGAATCTTCAATTGACGAGAGGCATAGGCCACTACCTTTCCTTCTTGCATAAGGACACATCCTAAACCCAATAGAGACGCATCATTGAAGACTACAAATCCTTTATTACCATTTGGTTGTGTCAAGACTGGTGTAGTTGTTAGACTCTTCTTTAGAGATTGGCAACTCTCCTCACGCTTACTACTCCATTCAAACTTGACTCCCTTCCTTGTGAGTTTGGTCATCGGCAATGCTACTAAGGAAAAATCTTTAATGAATTTCCTGTAGTAACCCACTAAACCAAGGAAGTTCTGATATTAGTGACTAACTTAGGTTGTGGCCAATCAGTGACTGCTTTCACTTTTGATGGAATCACTGCAATTCCGGCCTTGGAGATAATATGGCCGAGGAAATTTACCTCCGCCAACCATAAGTCACACTTTGAGAGCTTGGCGAACAGTTGATTTTCTCTCAAAACTTGAAGAGTAATGGACAGGTGCTTCACATGCTCTTCTTCATTATTTGAATAAACCAGAATGTCATCCACAAACACGATAATAAACTTGTCTAGGTATGCGTGGAATACTATGTTCATGAGTGACATAAAGGCTGCTGGTGTATTTGTTAGACCAAAAGGTATAACCAGAAACTCATAATGTCCATACCGAGTTTGGAAAGCCATTTTTTGTATATCTGACTCCTTTACTCGCAACTGGTGATAACCAGACCGCAAGTCTATCTTAGAAAATATTCCGGCTGTTTTTAGTTGACCAAACAAGTCATTAATCCTCGGTAAGGGGTACCGATTCTTGACTGTCACTTGATTTATTTTTTGATAGTCAATACACAGCTGAAGTGATCTATCTTTCTTCTTCACAAAAAGCACAGGGGTTCCCCAGGGTGAAGTACTTGGTCGGATGGAACCTACCCACAACAACTCCTTTAGTTGACTCTTCAACTCCTTGACTTCTGCTGGAGCCATGCGGTATGGTGCTTTAGAAATTGGTGTTGCTCCAGGTGCTAGGTCAATGGCAAACTCCACTGCCCGCTTAGGAGGTAACCTTGGAAGTTCGTCTAAGAATACACATATTCTCGGACCGAATCCTCCCCTGAACCAAATTAGTGAACCCTAGTGCTTTCTTTTGGACAACGGGCTCTGGAAAATATTGTCCATTGAAAGCTGCCACAAATTCGGCCCATGTGATGGAAGAAATCTCACGTCAATGGAATGTGGTTTTCTCCATGGATTTCCACCAGTAAGATGCTTCCTCTTGAAGCATGCATGGTGCCAATCTCACTTGATGGCGGTGGGGCACAGACAGAGCCCTAAATGCTTTTTCGGTAATGTCAATCCAGTTCTGGTCCTTCATTGGATTGATCCCTCCAATAAATACCTCAGGTCCATTCTTCCTAAATTTTTCCACAGTGTAGCGGTCACTATCATCAATAGCTGGCAGTACCACTTGTCGAACTACCGGTGGCATTGGGTTTGGAGGCTCCCCTTGCTCACCCGGGTCTGCTAACCCTGCCCGCCCTTGGGCACTCCCCTAACCACCATCTGGGGTGATTCTGGGACTCACTGCTGCCCGCCCTTGGGTACTCCCCTGACCACCATCTAGGGTGATTCTGGGACCCGTTGCTGAGTTTGAGGCTCCATTCCCTGCTACCACTCCCGGTAACCGCTGAACAATATTCTGAATCACAGAATTTGTATTTTTTGAAGCCTGCGCTAGTATCTGTATGGCCGTCAGGATCTGGGCCAACACATTCTCTGTGTTCGAATTTGATAGCACATCTCGGTTTGCCTGTCTACGAGTGCCTGCCTTCTGAAACGTCGAACCATCATGGTTCATGATGTTTTTTTTTTCAGTTATGACTTAGGTTTATTAGCGAATGAATTTGTTAATTCAAACACAACACAATGGGAAACGATAATTATTGGACTTTTCAACAAGGTACTTGAGTAATAAAATGTGAGCTTGTGGGAAACCGTGCTCTGATACCACCTGTAACGACCCGCCCGAACCAGACCGGGTGTTACTTAAAAATATAGGTAATGTAAATGTAACATTCCAGAACATGAATTGAAATACAACAAATAAGTCTCGCAACATATAATATGAATCATAACAATAAATCATGTTCTCTAAAATATAAAATAACCGTCCCACAGTCTCGGACCGTTTCCCATAGCCACATTTATAACACAAGAGAATAATAAGGAAGTCCAATTTTTTTATTATCGATTCACCATACCTAGGTTGGTAAAAGAACCACCAACCACACTTCTATTCTTCAGTCCACAGCTGCTCACCTGCGGAGGCAATTCCGCGTTAGTGATAAAACCACTAAGCCGCATAATTAAATGAAACAAGTCAATATAATCCCTATTATCATTTCACCCATTTTTATTATTATTATCCTTTCACAAGTCTTTTAGTAATTATCTCTCAGGTCATTCTGAGATTAGTAATTTGTCTCTCAGGTCATTCTGAGATTCAGTAAAAGTCGTCTCCCAGCTCATTCTGAGATTAGAAATTGTCTCCCAGCTCATTCTGAGATTAGGTGGTCTCCCAGGTCATTTCTGAGATTAGTCATTGTCTCCCAGTTCATTCTGAGATTAGAAATTGTCTCCCAGCTCATTCTGAGATTAGGTGGTCTCCCAGCTCATTCTGAGATTAGTCATTGTCTCCCAGTTCATTCTGAGATTAAAAATTTGTCTCCCAGCTCATTCTGAGATTAGGTGGTCTCCCAATTCATTTTGAGATTAGTCATGGTCTCCCAGTTCATTCTGAGATTAGAATTTGTCTCCCAGCTCATTCTGAGATTAGGTGGTCTCCCAGGTCATTCTGAGATTAGTCATTGTCTCCCAGTTCATTCTGAGATTAAAAATCGTCTCCCAGCTCATTCTGAGATTAGTGCCGACAAAGGCTACCAGTTTGGGAAAATATCACATTTCAAATAATTATACCAGTTTGGGAAAATACAACATTTCAATTAGTTATACCAGTTTGGGAAAATACAACATTTCAAATAATTATACAGACAATACAACATGTCAAATAATTATACGGACACACATAGTAATTTTAAAGGTGCGGCCCCGTGTCAGACTGAGTCAATTCCTTGACCCCGATTGCGTTACAGCACATGGTGGTCGAATCTGGGCTTAGGCCGACCAGGGCTGCCAACAAGGGAAAGTACAACATTTCAAATGATTATACGGACCTGGATATTTCAAACTCGCAGCTGCGACCAACGATCCTAATCTGAACAAGAACATAAAATTATACATAAGTATAATTTTATTCGAGTAGGAATGCATGCAGCTAAATATCTAATATATATATCATTTTCAAAAATATTAAATATTAAATTATCAACAAATCTAGTGAGATAATTAATTATTCATGTGACATAATTATTTAAGTCCTACTTTACATTTTAAATTAATTATCTAAATCATAATTAACACTTAACAAATAATAAAGTAATTATTAATTCATAAACAAGTATTTAATTATTATTATTAGTATATTTTCTTTTGAGATAATAAATTTTCGTACAATAATTAATTAGTTTAGTAACATTACCAATAACCCATTAAAATGATTATTTTTAAAGATTTATTACGAGTTCGTATTATTTTTTAACTCGAGTCGGTATCGAGTCAACCCATATTTACAAAACTGCCACCCTTCTTCTTCTTCTTCTTCCCGTCGCCATTCTTCTCTTCTCCAAAAACAGGTTCATCCTTCTCCTCCAACCCTTATCTTGGCACCCAATTGAACCACCATTTAAACATCCCAACAAAGCATCAACAACAAGATAAAATCAGCAAGCGAGGAAGCCTCAAGTGCGTGTTTTACAGCAGTTAACCAAGACGACCATGTGCTGCACCATGGCGCCCAACTCCTGGCCTGTTCTTCTTCTCCCAGCCTCAAGACCCCTCCTTTCTTGCACCTTGCTCCAATTCAGATGTTCCACGACCTCAGGCTGGCATCAAAACAGGAAAGATTGGCCACCTTTGGACGTTGCATGAAGTATGGTCGTTCTCCCCACTTCTGCACGTCGCTGCCATGAATTCTGGCGAGAAGGTGGTCTGTAGTGGATTATTCCGGTGGCCTGAACTACTGTGATGGAACCCATGATGCTGTCGATGAAGCACAACCGGCGTTTACCCCTCTAAAGCTTCCATTACAGCATCAATTGCAGCAGAACGTCGCCACTTCCGTCACCCTTGCAACTCCGCCCCCTCACAGCTGCAATTCCGCCACCCACCGGAAAACCAGGGACGTGGCGAGCCCTCCCTTCGACCCAGCAGCAAGAGAGGTCGTCGGGGTGTGAGGGACTGCCTTGCAATTGTTCTTACGGTCGCCCATCTTGCCAAAGTTTCAGGCTACTCGGCCATGGACGGGATTCCAATTTCAGTTCAGTTTAGTTCTTTTCTTGTTGATTTACAACTTTAATTCCCATGATTAACAAGCTTACTATCAATTAAAAATATGCATGCAAGAAAATTAAGAAGAGGGAGATAGGAAGGATACCCAAGCAAGGAAGAAACACCGGCAAGGAAGAGGAGAACTAGGCGGCTAAGGTGAGGAAGACGCCCCTACACCCGTATGTGAAAAATGACGTCCTCTTTCAAATTTATAAAAATGAAAATGACGGCTAGGGTATGTGAAAACACCCCTAGACCCGTATTTCATTTAACCGGGTAAATAATAAAATGGGTAAATAATTAACCGGGTAAAGAATATAACACGTTCGGTCCTTCCCAGACCGCGTTCGGTCCTTCCCGAACAGCGTCCACGTCCAATTTTTTTTTGTTCACGGTCTTTACACTGCACATCTGTTCAACCTATTGCATGTTCCTATACATGTCGTTGACCAAGAAGACATGCCTACAATTTTGCAATTCCACACCCGCTCCCAACTGACAAATTGATCTACCTCAACAACCCAAGCCAACTACTATAAGTCAACAAATGGAGACCTTGATGACCAAGAAAAGAATACACTCACCTAATGCTAATAATTAAAGGAGAACATCCATGTGCATTAGTGAGAAGGAAGCTACAAGGAAGTTAACATGATCGAGCCCTGCATGATCCTTCAATTGAGGCAATTGGAATTTTAGTGAACTTTACCAACTCTACAAGCCATTAAGCAAACAAAGGGGGAAATAAGCGAACAATAGTGGGCACACTGTCCGAGGAGTAATGATTGGGTAGACATGAATCACGCTTACCACAAGATAGAAAGTTCCTAAGGGATCCCCTACCTCAACTCAATATATATACACCCATTCACTTACTTCGAAGAGATCTTCTTCTTCCACCCTTTCTCTAAGAACCCACTCTTCTTCTATCTTCAATTCGTGAATGCATCACACTGCCACCCAATTGGAGAGTTGAAGATTGAACGTAAGAAGCTATGGAAGCCATCTTACAAGGAAAGTTCACGCAACACCTCATGCCACAGAACCCTTTCTCTTCTCTTCTTTCAAAGTTATTTTCCTTGCTGAGTTTTAAGATGTATTGTAAATCTTTCATGGGGTAGACTGTAGCGATCTGGATGTATGATGGATATTAGTTGATATGCAATATAAGTTGTCGTTATCTTGTTACACTAGTTGTGAGTTGATTATTTCATATTTACTCTTAATGTTTCATGAGAGTAGATAACTTTTGCACAAGTAAGAGATTTGATCGGGCACCAGAATTAGGCAGATCAATGATGTCTTTGAAGAAGTGGCTTATGAGTCTTGTTGTAAGAATACGTTAGGGCCACAAATATCCACATAAGTGAGTTGGTCGTACACACCAATCTTGTCTTGTTTGCACAAGAATGTGAAATGAGGCTCGGGTAGTAAATTGTAATAAGTAGTAAAATGCTTTTCCAATTAAACTCGTATCCCTGGATGTCGACTGCAATCACTTGTAACTTGATTAGCATATCAAGTTGTGTTACCTATTAACTAAGTAGAATTATTTATCCTAGATTCATTTTCAATTAAGTGAGAGAACTTTCGTTAACTTGGTCGTTGTTTTATATTTCTATAACCTTGCATTGCTTCTCTAAATTAGTTTTAGTTGCACTAGTTTCACGTCCTTGCTCAGCTTTGGACAGATTAGAATAGATTCATACTAGCTCATCTTTACAATCCTGCACACTCCCTGTAAGTAGCTCACTAAGTAAAATAAATCTTGCTATCAACAATTGCGTAAAGACATGGAATCATCGTGGGAATGATACTCACTCATCACTTTATTACTTATATGATGCATGCACATGCATGAGGCATCAAAATAGCAACAACATATGCTTGTCGCGACTTCCACGGAGTTTGGGTAGTGTTAAATATAAGGGTTGATCTCTGTCTATACCATACATACGAGACTGCAGAAAACTTGTAACCTAAACAAACAAAAGCCTATGACACAAGAAGAAGAAACATACCTATCGGCGAGGTAGTGGATCAGGTCATGGTTGGTACCATAACGTAATACAACTATAATGTAAACATACCACAATCATACCAAACATACCTATACAACAATCATACCAAACATACCTATACAACAATCATACTAAACCAAGCAGCATGCATAACATACCTCACATTTCGAAGGTTAGCTATCTTAATAGTCCAAGAAGTCGCTCTTATACCAAGTTGTAACACCCCAATTTGACCCAAACACTAGGACATGGTTACCTGTTCTACACAACCACAAATGGTAATTAAATACACATAGGAATCATCAAGTGCTAAGGCATCATACCCTAAAACTCGATTTTCATGTGGACCCTTCAAGAAGAATGAGTTGTAAGCTCCTACAGTACACATTCCTCTATCACACACGCATCTGCATCCAAATACGTTTCACGTACCTTAATTGCTTCTCATCATGTTTCAAGACTTTAAGGCTTACACACCTTATAGACGATTGTTAGACTGCCTCAAAGTTAACACCAGAAGATAATATTAATAAGGTAATAAATCACAGACTATACGTAAGATATCAATGTGAGATCCCTCAACTTAATCCCACATCTAATACCTACTACGTTGCCCATTACGTTGCACTTTGGGCTGGGTCGTTACAATCAAGCACTTTGCACAGTACATACATAAGCTTTAGGGCACCTGCCCATCATACGTACATCTCCTAACCCTTAGTTCTCAAATTACACAAGCCCCATAATCCCGAAATTCATAAGTCATACAACCAAAGAATATATTTGATACAACACTTTGAACAGTACTTACACACGGTACTATCCCCGACCATGAGCCTCTCGATCGGTCCACCTCCCAAGTCAGAGACATGAATACATACCTACATACATATAGGGAAACCATTGGTAATCGAACAAGTTTGATTACCAATATGAAAATAATTACTAATAAAATAATGTTGGCAGATGAGTATTTTAATACTCATAAGAAATCATGAAACTTGTTGAATACATTACAAGGTAGTAAGCTTAGGCTGACACAACCGAATATCATAGAACATGCCCGACCAAATTAACAGATTCATACTTATGCTTATGGCCTCACATCCTACATGAATTGTCCGCCACGATACTCATGTGGGTCGAAACAATGATTGTGCCACGATTTCTAGAAAGCCTGGCCAGTGGCTGGCTGGAAAATGGCCTGAAAGGGGTGGTATTGCCGTCAGATGCGACCACATTACCGGCGGCGATCACGGCCACGACAATGCTCATGTGTGGTCTCAAAGGATTGGCTGTCGAGGGAGGAAGCTATCTGGCTGACGGTCGGTGGTGTCCGGCCAGTAGCTGGCCGGAAAATGGGTGGAAATGACCTTAACGCGATCAACTAAATCATTGGAAACAACCAAATATGCCTTTAATCCTGTTAGTTGCTCCACAGGATTGATAGCCACCACTTTTGCTGACATGGTCCAAAGTCTAGCTAGCTGCTAACTTTTGTCCACCTTGCCCTTCCGACTCAACGCGTCGGCTACCACATTCACTTTCCTTGGATGTATAAGATTTGGGAGTTGTTGTCCTTCAAATATTCTATCCACCGCCTCTGTCGAAGGTTAAGATCATTTTGGGTGAAGATATACTTCAAACCCTAGTGGTCAATGAAGACTTCGAACTGGGCTCCATACAAGTAGTGTCTCCAAATCTTCTGGGCAAAAACCACTGCTGCCAGTTCCAAGTCATGGGTTGCATAATTTAGCTCATGAATCTTCAATTGACGAGAGGCATAGGCCACCACCTTACTTTCTTGCATAAAGACGTATCCTAAACCCAACAGAGACGCATCAATAAAGACTACAAATCCTTCATTATCATTTGGTAGTGTCAAGACTGGTGCAGTTGTTAGACTCTTCTTTAGAGACTGGAAACTCTCCTCGCACTCACTACTCCACTCAAACTTGACTCCCTTCCTTGTGAGTTTGGTCATCGGCGATGCTACTAAGGATAAATCTTTAATGAATTTCCTATAGTAACCTACTAAACCAAGGAAGTTCTGATATTAGTGACTGACTTAGGTTGTGGCCAATCAATGACTGCTTTCACTTTTGATGGATTCACTACAATTCCGGCCTTGGAGATAATATGGCCGAGGAAATTTACCTCTGTCAACCAGAAGTCACACTTTGAGAGCCTGGCGAACAGTTGATTTTCTGTCAGAACTTGAAGAGTAATGGACAGGTGCTTCACATGCTCTTCTTCATTATTTGAATAAACCAGAATGTCATCCACAAACACGATAATAAACTTGTCCAGGTATGCGTCGAATGCTGTGTTCATGAGTGACATAAAGGCCGTTGGTACGTTTGCTAGACCAAAAGGCATAACCAGAAATTCATAATGTCCATACCGAGTTCGGAAAGCCGTTTTCTGTATATCTGACTCCTTTACGTGCAACTAGTGATAACCAAACTGCAAGTCTATCTTAGAAAATATTCCAACTATTTTTAGCTGATCAAACAAGTCATCAATCCTCGGTAAGGGGTACCGATTCTTGACTATCACTTGATTGATTTTTCAATAGTCAATACACAGCCAAAGTGATCCATCTTTCTTCTTCACAAAAAGCACAGGGGCTCTCCAGGGTGAAGTACTTGGTCGGATGAAACCTACCTACAACAACTCCTCTTGTTGACTCTTCAACTCCTTGAGTTCTGCTGGAGCCATGCGGTATGGTGCTTTAGAAATGGGTGTTATTCCAGGTGCTATCTCAATGGCAAACTCCACTGCCCGCTTAGGAGGTAATTGTAAAAACCATGATTTTTATTACAAGACTCGAACCTAAATATTATGAAATAAATATGGATGAACCGATATGGTTGGTTATCAAGTCGACCGGTCATTGACTTAAGGTAACCTAGAAAATACCTATTCATGAATTATTGATGGGGTGTGAGAATTTAATGAAGGGGCTCGTTGAACCTAGGGAATACCAAGGGATGATGGGTTATGAGAATTTAATGGAGTGAATGGTTGAAGTGTATATATATGCAGGAGGAGGGAGTATTTCATCCCTCATCTCCATCCCAGGCGACCTCCCCATTACTGTGTGAGTATTTCATCCCTCATCTTATTTGTTTCCATTAGGATTCTTGCATGCAAGGTTTGTTGAAGACGCCCTGCCAAGTTGCTAGATCTCCAGCGTCTTATGCATGGGGTTCTTGTCGATTGCTTAGTTGTTTTGTAAATGGACATGTTAATAATTAAATTATCAATTAGATAATGGGGATTTGGATGGGGATAATTAATAATTAATTATCATTAGAATTGCTGAAAATTTAATAAGCAATGAAGAATAACATGAACTAATTACATCATTTAAAATTGATAGTATATTAGTCATGTAAGTTGCATGTAGGTTCATGCAAAATAAAATTATACTAATGTATAATTTTATGCCCTCATTCAGATTAGGTTCATGGGTCACAGTCAGACGAAATCACAAGTCAGGTACGTATAATAGGTAGAACATCGTATTTTCCTTGTTGGTAGCCTTTGTTGGTCTGAGCCTAGATTCGACCACCATGCACCGAGTGCAACCGGGGTGAAAGAATTGACTCAGTCTGACACGGGGTCGTATTATGTGCGTAAATTGTGTAATGCATTGACATTGTTTTGGAGTAGTGATAGCCGCCCCATAAAAAGGCTACGGCCGGGGTGAACGAGGCACATCGATTCCTCCATCGCACTGGAGTGCAGTTATAGCCTCCCCATAAAAAGGCTACGGCTGGGGTGTGTGAGGCACTGGCACTAGAATTGGCAGTGAGAGCTTCCCCACAAACGGGGCGTAGCATTCACCTGAGTGCAGTGATAGCCTCCCCATAAAAAGGCTACGGCCGGGGTGTACGAGGAACTGACACTAGAATTGGTAGTGAGAGCTTCCCCACAAACGGGGTGTAGCAATCACCTGAGTGCAGTGATAGCTTCCCCACAAAAAGGCTACGGCCGGGGTGTGCGAGGCACTGGCACTGGAGATGGTAGTGGTAGCCTCCCCACAAAAGGGCTACGGCCGGGGTGTGCGGATCAGAGCGGATACCTCCTCCGCATTGTTTTGGAGTATAGCAGAATCGCTCCACCGCATATTAATATAAACATAAGGAAATAGTGGAATGTACTTGATTTGTTTTATCTATTATACTACTTAGTGTTGTAATCACTAACGCGGAATTGCCTCCGCAGGTGTGCAGATACGAAAGTAGGTGATTGACAACCAGGGCATGGAGCAAAATAAATATGAGGACTCCTTTTATTATTTATTTGAAAAATAAGTGTGGCTACTGGGAAACGGTCTAAGACTGTGAGATCTTTATATATGTTTTTGTTAAATGTTAGACATATTTGCTTAATTGTGAGTAACACCTGGCCAGCTAGGCCCAAAATATTGTGACAAATGGCTGGGTCGATACAGTAATCCTGGAAGTTCTTCTAGGAATACATCGGGAAACTCTACTACCACAAGAATCATGGACAACTCTTTGGGTTTTGACTCAGACCCAACTAAGTTAGCCAAAAGGCTTTACAACCCTCACCAAACAATGGGTAGTGGAGTTGTTTGGTTAGGATAGTTGCCACCAATTCTGCCCACATGATGGAAGAAATCTCACGTCGATGGAATGTAGTTTTTTCCCATAGATTTCCACCAGTAAGATGCTTCCTCCAGAAGCATACATGTTGCCAACCACACTTGATGGAGGTGGGGCATAGATAGAGCCCTAAAAGCTTTTTTCGGTAATGTCAATCCAGCTCTCTGCCTTCAGTTGGATCGATCCGTCCAATAAATACGTCAGCTCTATTCTTCATGAATTTTTCCACAGTGTCACGGTCACTATCATCAACCGCTGGTGGCACCACTTGTCGGACTACCGGTGGCACTCGGTTTGGACGCTCCCCTTGCTCGCCCGGGTCTGCTAACCCTACCCGCCCTTGGGCACTCCCCTGACCACCATCTTGGTTGATTTAGGGACTCGCTGCTGCCCACTCTTGGGAACTCCCCTGACCACCATCTGGTGATTCTGGGACCCGCTGCTGAGTTTGAGGCTCCAATCCCTGCTACCACTCCCGGTAACCGCTGAACAATATTCTGAACCACAGAATTTGTATTTTCTAAAGCCTGCGCTTGTCCCAGTATGGCCGTCAGGATTTGGGCCAACACATTCTCTGTGTTCGAATTTGACTGTGCAGATCGGCTTGACTGTCTACAGATGCCTGCCATCTGAAACATCAAACCATCATGGCTCATTAATATGTTCTCTTTCAGTTATGACTTAGGTTTATTAGTAGGAATGAATTTGTTAATTCAAAACACAACACAGTGGGAAAAGATAATGATTGGACTTTTCAACAAGGTACTTGAGTCATAAAAGTGAGCTAGTGGGAAACTTGGCTCTAATACCACTTGTAACGACCCGCCTGAACCGGACCCGGTGTTACCTAAAATATGTAATAATGTAAACGTAACATGCAAGAACATGAATCGTAACATGGTAAATTCTAGAACATGAATTTTAATACTGCAATTAAGTCTAAAATTCATAGATCGTAAAAATAAGTTCTGATGCATATGACAATATATAAAATAACCGTCCCACAGTCTCGGACCATTTCCCATAGCCACATTTATTACACAAGAGAATAATAAGGAAGTCCAACTTTATTATCGATTCACCATACCTAGGTTGGTAAAAGAACCACCAACCACACTTCTATTCTTCAGTCCAAAGCTGCTCACTTGCAGAGGCAATTCCGCGTTAGTGACAAAACCACTAAGCCGCATAATTAAATAAAACAAGTCAATAGAATCCCTATTATCATTTCACCCATCTTTATTATCGTTTCACAAGTCTTTTAGTAATTATCTCTCATGTCATTCTGAGATTAGTAATTGTCTCTCAGGTCATTCTGAGATTTGTAAAAGTCTCTCAGGTCATTCTGAGATTAGAAATTGTCTCTCAGGCCATTCTGAGATTAGAAATTTTCTCCCAGTTCATTTTGAGATTTAGGTGGTCTCCCAGGTCATTCTGAGATTAGTCATTATCTCCCAGTTCATTCTGAGATTAGAAATCGTCTCCCAGTTCATTCTGAGATTAGTCATTATCTCCCAGTTCATTCTGAGATTAGAAATCGTCTCCCAGTTCATTCTGAGATTCATGATCTCCAGTCATTCAGATTAATGCCAGATCTGAGATAGGTCTACCAGGTCATTGAGAAGATACAACATTTCAAATAATTATACAGGACCTTGGATATTTCGAACTCGCAGCTGCGACCAACGATCCTAATCTGAACGAGAACATAAAATTATACATAAGTATAATTTTATTCGAGTAGGAATGCATGCAGCTAAATGTCTAATATATATATATTAAAATTTTTGACAACATAACATGTAACAATTCAAAAATATTAGATATTAAATTCTCAACAAATCTAGTGAGATAATTAATTATTCATGTGATATAATCATTTAAGTCCTACTTTACATTTTAAATTAATTATCTAAATCATAATTAATACTTAACAATTGATGAAATAATTATTAACTGATAAACAAGTATTTAATTTCCCTTTGAGGTGATAATTACTTAACCCCGATCTTGATGATTTAATTTACGGTTATAATTTTTTAATCACTAATATTATTTATAGCAATTTAATTAATTAAGTTGTTCGATTAAATTATTTAGAATAATTTGTGTTATTTTAATTCATAAATATTATTAATACAATTATTTTAAATTATTCGACTCAATAAAGTTTCGAACTTTATTTATTTTCATTATACTATTTAGGTTCGACGTTTGTGATTGTTACCCGACTATAGTTTAATAACCCATTAAAATGATTATTTTTAAAGATTTATTATGAGTTGGTATTATTATTTAACTCGAGCTGTGTCGAGTCAAGCATTATTTACAAGTTTGCCACCCAAGGGAATTTTTCTTCTTCTTCTTCCTCGGCGCCATCCTCTGTTCCTGACTGCAGCCACCGCCGTCGGCGATCGTCTCCGGCCGCCATCAATCGTCGCCGCCCAGCCCTGCCATGCCGTTGTGGTGTCGCCCCAACCAACTCCGGCCACCTTCCAGCCGTCGCGACGCCTGCACCGCCACACCAGCGACGCGTTCACGTCGCCGATTCCACGGCCGGCGAGCGTTGCCGCCTCAATTGGGTGGTCGCCTCGACACCCTCTACCCCCTATCAACCTTTCCCGGCCAGATTGGAACCCATCGCCACCCAGGACGGCCGGATTTCTTCACCCACCGCCGTTGCCTCTGTTTTTGCCGCCGTCCTCTGTTTTTGGCTATTTACCACCCCAGGCCGGCATCCACACACGTGAGATCGACCATACACTGATCGACGAAGAGAGTAGGATCATCTTCCGACGTCGGAACGACCGTTGCCACCGATTCCCGGCGAAGCTTTGCCTGTGCTTGCCCATCTTGCCGAACAGGGGAACTCGTCGGCCATGGATCTCAGTCGTGTAAAAATTAATTTGTTTTCTTATTGATTTAAAACCTTAATCCTCACGATTATCAATTAAGATTAATGTAATTTTTTTATAACAATTTACAACATTAAAATCAACTGTTATTAAACAGATCATGATATCCACCAACAACAACAAATAAATTAACAGTGATGTCTAAACATGAACTCTACGTGCTTGCCAATGGAAGAAAGAAAAAGAAAAGAAGATAGGGAAAATACCCAAAACAAGGAGGATGCTCGCTCTGACAAGGAAGAGGAGAAGAAAATGCGAATGAAGGCTAGGGTGGAGGACGTCCTTCATAAAATAAAATGAAATGACGGCTAGGGTATGTAAAAACACCATATTTCACTTAACCGGGTAACCGGGTAAATAATAAAATGGGTAATAATTAACCGGGTAGAATTAACCGGGTAAAGAATATAACACGTTCGGTCCTTCCCGGACCGTGTCCGCGTCCATTTTTTTTCCTATGGTCTTTACACCTTTCTCTTTGATGACCGACTCCCCTTCCCTTGTCGCCCAGCCGCCAACGACTACCGCCGGCCGCCGCCATCGTCCCGACCCCTCACCGCCTCGCTACCATCCTCCTCACCCAAATCCCTTCTCCTTTGTCTCTGTTCCCTCTCCCCCACAATCCTCATTCGAGTCGGCCGCAACCTTGTTTCCACCGCCGCCAGTTGTTGACTTCGGTGATGGGCTTTGGCCACCCTCCCCCGCTCTTCCGTCAACATCCAGCACCATCCCAGCCCCATCCCTTCACATGCACGGCGACTTCGGAAATGAAGCTGCCACTCGCAAGTTGCAGCTGCCGGCAACCGGCACCGCCACATGCCGTCATGCACCGCCGTCGTCTTCCTCATGGCCTCCTCGCACCCTAGATCAGCTCAATTGCACCAAGCTCGTCCCCAATCGAAAACCCCTCTTTGGTACCCTTTGCCCTAACCGAGAACCTTCTTGCCGCCGGCGATCACCTCGGCAATCTATTTCTGTTGTTGACTCTCTGCTTCCACCCCTTTCCAGATTCTCCTTGCCTGGCTGATCACTGCACCTAGCCGCCCTCTTTTTCCGACACTTTCTTGCTGCGGCCGTGTGGAATTTTTTGCTGCCAGCAGCTGCCAGCCATGGTAACCTGACCGCGAGGGCACCAGCTCCACCAACCCAGCCCCTTAGGCACCGTCACCTTGCTTTGACAACAGTCGGCACTCGCTGCCCGTCGCCGCATGGCCGACGATTAAGTATAAAATTTTATTCAATTTTATTTGATAATGTAGTGTTTTATGATCTTAATGCAAAGACGGTGGAAAAAATATATATTCAAATGCGGTCCGGGAAGGACCGAACGTGCTATATTCTCTACCCGGTTAATTACTTACCCAGTTAATTATTATATTTTATTAATACCCGGTTACCTGGTTAAATAAAGTATACGTGGTGTTTCCACATACCCTAGCCGTCATTTTCATTTTTATAATTTTGAAAGAGGACGTCCTTTTGCGTGTAGCGGGCGTCATTCCTCACCTTAGCTGCCTAGTTCTCCTCTTCCTTACCGGTGGCTTCTTCCTTGCTTGGGTATCCTTCCTATCTCCCTCTTCTTAATTTTCTTGCATGCATATTCTTTTTAATTGATAATAAGCTTGATAAACATGAGAATTAAAGTCTGAAATCAACAATAAACAACAAGAACTAAACTGAAAACTGGAATCCCGTCCATGGCCGAGTAGTCTGAAATTTTGGCAAGATGGGCGACCGTAAAAACGTTTGCAAGGCATTCCCTCACAACCCCGACGTCCTCTCTTGCTGCTGGGTCGAAGGGAGGGCTCGCCGTGTCCCTGGTTTCCAAGTGGTGGCGGAATTACAGCTGGTTATGGGCGGAGTTGTAGGGGGCAACGCTGTGGAGGAATTCCAGACATCTATACCAGTTCGCCGGCCAAGGCTCACACCGTGCATGCTCACAGCGCTTGGCCTTGACGTTGGGTTGTCGTGCAGGGAGAAGAGAAGAGTTCCCGGTGGTGCTGCTGGCCGGACGGAGTTCACCTTGCAGTCCCGGCGGTGCTGCTGGCCAGGAGTCGCGTCTTGGTGCAGAACAGGAGTTCGACGCGGATAGTTGCTGAAAAGCACGAGCTTTATGCTTCCAATTGGATTGGTAGGGAAGGGAAGCAGTTAGTGGAGTCGTGATCTGGTTTTGGGTTGAAGAAGAAGACGTCACAGGTCTGGTTTTGGTGCAGGACGGTGTCGCCTTGGATGCTGCTGTAAAACATGGACGTTAGGCTTCATCCTTGGCTGTTTTTATTCCGTTATTGATGCTTTGTTGGGATGTTTATATGGTTGTTCAATTGGGTTGCTGGGGAAGGTTGCAGAAGGTTGGAAGAAGGACGTGATCTATTTTTTTGGTGCAAAGATGGAGTTTGGAGAAGAAGGGACGTTGGGGAAGAAGAAGATGGCAGTTTTGTAAATATGGGTTGACTCGATACCGACTCGAGTTAAAAAATAATACTAACTCGTAATAAATCTTTAAAAATAATTATTCTAATGGGTTATGGGTAAAGTTACTAAACTAATTAATTATTGTACGAAATCGACATGGACATAAGTAATAAAAAATACGGTAATGATAAACGGTCGATAATTAATCGGCATACTACAAACGATTAAATTAAATCGGATGGTTATAAGTAATTAATAAAATAAAGATTTCACCTTTACCATATTAAATTTAATATTAGGTAAATAAAGTGATTATTTTAATAACGAGTCAGTAATGTAGAAAATGGGTTATTAAACTATAATCGGGTAAAAATCACAAGCATTGAACCTAAATAGCATAATAAAAATAAATAAAGTTCGAAACTTTATTGAGTTGAATAATTTAAAATAATTGTATTAGTAATATCTTTGAATTAGAATAATACAAATTAATTTTAATTAATTTAATCAAACAACTTAATTAATTAAATTACTATTAATAATGATAGCGATTAAAAATTATAACCGTAAACTAAATCATCAAGATTGTAGTTAGTAATTATATCTAAAGGAAAATATATAATAATAGTAATTAAATATTGTTTATAAGTTAATAATTATTTTATCATTTGTTAAGTGTGAATTATGATTTAGATAATTAATTTAAAATGTAAAGTAGGGTTTAAATAATTATGTCACATGAATAATTTAATATCATTAGATTTGTTGACAATTTAATAGTTCGATAATGATATATATTAGTCATTTAGTTGCATGCATTTCTACTTGAATAAAATTATACTTATGTATAATTTTATGTTCTCGTTCAGATTAGGATCGTTGGTCACAGCTGCAAGTTCACTTACAAACTATCCAGGTTCGTATAATTATTTGAAATGTTGTATTTTCCCTTGTTGGTAGCCTTGGTCGGCCTGAGCCCAGATTCGACCACCATGCACCGAGTGCAACCGGGGTCAAGGAATTGACTCAGTCCGACACGGGGCCGCACCTTTAAAATTACTATGTGGGAGTCTTGGTCGACTTGAGTATCTGACCACCATGCGCTGGAACGCAACCGGGGTCGACTCAATTCGGCAGGGCAGCACCCCCTGAAAGATTGAACACCTGCCCCCAGGCCGAAAGGGGTGACAGGGCGCAGTGGCGCAAGTAGGCTCATTATGCACTTGTGATACCGAGAGGGTGAGTCAATGGCAAATATCGGTAACTACAGGCCGTGGGCCACGTAGCGTGTGTGCGCATGCATGGGATGGTAGCTGGATGGGGTGGCCACCCCTCCCAGCATATAACGAGCTCAGCATAGGCTCATAATCACTAAAAGACTCGTGAAATGATAATAGGGATTATATTGACTTGTTTCATTTAATTATGCGGCTTAGTGGTTTTATCACTAACGCGGAATTGCCTCCGCAGGTGAGCAGCTTTGGACTGAAGAATAAAAGTGTGGTTGGTGGTTCTTTTACCAACCTAGGTATGGTGAATTGATAATAAATTGGACTTCCTTTTTATCCTCTTGTGTTATAATTGTGGCTATGAGAAACAGTCAAAGACCATGGGACGGTTATTTTGTATTCTAGAGAACATGCTTTACTTTTATGGATTTATATGATTATATGTGTTGCCAGACTTTGACCGCTGCATTAATATTCATGTTCTGGAATATTATCAGTTACATCTAGTACATATTTTTACAGTAACGCCGGGCCGGTTCGGGCGGGTTGTTACACTTATTGTGATGCAAATGGTGTGATTGTGGGCCAGATGTCAGTTCAGCTTTAAATGCATGTTAATGGATGACAATGGTGAGTTCGGGTTAGACAATTAATTCATAAATTCCGTATATAGTCTTTATGATTGGAATTAGTATAATTGAATACTAAGCTAATTAGTTGGATGAGGATTCATTTCTTATGCCCTGTAATTAGAATACATGATGCTAATAATTGAATTAAGTTGTAGGTAGCTAATTAAACAGGTCTAAATCATTGATTAGAATGGATTGTATGATTAGAATGTAAATGTCACATAATGTGGGGTCATTATTGCTCATGATTGAATGCCTTTAGGTTGGACATGTGTAGACAAAAATTAAGTTGTGGTTGTCTTAAATAGGTCTTAATCATTCATTGCCAATGGATTGTATGATTAGAAATGTAAATGTCACATAACGCGGGGTCATTATTGCTCATGATTGAATGCCTTAGGTTGACATGTAGACAAAAATTGTTGTGGTTGCCTTGTATGGATTGACGAGTGCAGCTTTCATGCATTATACTTGGCACGAACGGGGTGATAGGGTGCATGGCACAAAATGACTCACTATGCACTTGTGATACCGAAAGTGTGAGTCAATGACAAATATTGGTAACTACAGGTTGTGGGCCACGTAGCATGTGTGCACATACATGGGATTATAGCTGGATGGGGTGGCCACCCTTCCGGCATAATTGGAGCTTGACATAGGCTCATAATCAATAAAAAACATAATAAATAATGATATGGAATATATTAACTTGTTTCATGTAATTATATGACTTAGCAATTTTATTACTAACACAGTTTTGTGACCGCAGGTGAGCATCTTCAAACTGATGGTTAAGGGTGTGGTTGATGGCTCCCCTACCCACCCAGGTTTGGAGAATTAATAATTAAAATTGGGCTTCTTTTTTCTAATATTAATTGAGTTATAGTAGTGACTTTGAGAAACAGTTTTAAGGGTTGTGGGACTTTACGTTTGCGTAGTTAGTTTATCTTATGTTATTGTTGCATGATATATTTAATATAGCATGATTTATTTTAAGATCAATAAATTCATGGAGATATTTGCCTTGTTATGATGCATGTGATTACATTTTATTTTTATATCCTACGTATTTTTGGGTAGTCCCCATCTGGCTAAGGCGGGTCGTTACACATTGAGAAACCAATGAAGATGTTGGATCGGAAGGAATCAGTGTTGACAACAAAGACAATCCCAATGGTAATGGTCTTGTCGAGGAATCATGGGCTAGAAGAAGCAACTTAGGAATTAGAGTCTGACATGAACGAGAAATATCTTGAATTATTTAAGTAAATTTCAGGGACAAAATTTTTGTAAAGGAGGAAGGACATAACATCTAGTAATTTTAATTATTTTTATTTGGTGTTATTTGGATAATTTAGATGGACATATTTAGTATTTTTTACCAGATATACAATTTTTCTTGTGTTTTAAAGATGTCATGATCTGTGATATATTAAATAAAATAAAAAAGGTTCATTAAACTTTGTACGAGGTTGAAGATCAATCTAGTATGAGAACATGAAAATGGTAATTGGTCCAAGCAAATTTGATGAAGCAGGTGTTTTCAAAATTGGTTTTATGCTTATACTGATCTAGAGGGTTGTTGAAGTGAAACTGGCATTTAAAAAGGTTACTCAATTAACCCATAAGGGAAAAATTGGTCAAATTTGGTTGATTATGGTTATACGGTCAAACCTCGAGGACCGTTTTTGTTTGGGTAAGGGTTAAAACGTGCTAGGGGCTCATGTCTTCCTCTTCAAGGTTGATTTTGTTATTTCTCTCCATCCCTTTTTCTAATGTTGTTCTTTATCATTTTTTGTGGTTAGAAGGGTTCTAATTCTTCCCCAATAAAAATAAACAAAAGAAGAGGTCAATGTTTCAACATTAATATCGTTAAATCATGCATCGTGGACATATTAGTATTGTTATGTTTTGTACAAATTATAAATGAACAGGTGTATTTATAGGAAAATTAAGTTTATATGATTATTTAATTCATTTACATCATAATTGGAACCATGAACTTGATTTTGGAGGAGGCGGTTAGACTAAACAATGTAGATAATGATTTTATGCTGTTTATTGCATAAAAGAAGAAGTTGAGTACAAACTATGGAAGAACCTAGTTCTAATTTTCAAGGAATATTCTTAACTCTGAGGTTTGATGTAAACAAGGGGTGCAAAGTTTCACACGTTTGGAACGTGTACGAATAGTTTCTTACAAAGCACTCGATAAATTATTAAGAATTGCTTTAACACAATTATACTTTACTGGTAAACAATTGTCAGGGCCATAAAATTAAGAATCTTTTCAGAGGAATGTCATAAAATATGATTGGCAGTCTTGCAGAAATTTCATAATGATTGAAGTTCATTTGAACCTTCAACAAAAACACAAAAGTTCAAGAAAAAATCCTAACTTATATGCAGTGCTGCCGTCGTAATGAAAATAGAAATCTGAGAAGTTCACGCAGCGCCACAGCACTCAATGCCAGGGACAATAGCATCGTGGCATTCGTGTAAAATTCAAAAATAAAAATAAAAGAAGTATATAGCGCTGCGACGCATACAATGGGGGGACTAGCACTGTGGCACTCAATTAAAATGCCTTGGTCCAGATCCCAGCACCGCAGCTTGGAGGTGAGCACCACAACGGTGACACCAGAGCACCGTCGTGCTCAGGCCTAGTGCTGAGGCACTCATGCCTAATTTTAAATTGTTTACTATTTGATATATAAAGTTTGCGTATGCACCATATATGACCCTTTAATGAGTATATGAGCATAATATGATATTAAATACATGTTATGATGATGTTTAACATGTTGTTTGAGTGGTAAATCATTTATGACCATGGCATATCATGCATGCATACATGTACATTCTAGTTGGGAAGTGATGTTTAGTACTTATTTCATTGCTTAGACAGGAAGGTGATAACGTAGACATTCAAGAGCTTAGAGGCTATTGACTAGGTCCGTGTAGTCATTATTTGGTGAAATCTATGATCCTCGTGTTGTTTTTATGTGATTAAATGGTTCAGTTGAATCGTGATTTGACTAATAAGAAAATATGTGAAACTTAATAGATGTTAAGTATTATAACTAAGGAATAAATGACAACTTGAACACATTGTAACACCCCATTTTGGTTCAACTCTGTGAACCAACCCAGAAATGATACAGACGACCGAACCATTCGGCTAATATATTTGATTCACTTATGCTAACCCGGATCTACCGTCGGCATCTCAAAATGGTGATACAAGCATACACTGCATGGATGGGATGCTTAGGTTCTAACATTGTTCTAGATACATGCTATGATATTCAATCCTGTATAAAACAAACCAAACAAGAGAAAAGTTTAAAGAAAGCAATTATTTTTCAGAACAAAACGGAGAGAGTCTCCCCTAAAAGTACAATAGGGACCACCCTGTCAATAACAAGGAGTATATATTTATATCAATAAAAATAGAAAATGTAGTAAAAGCCATGCCGTTTCTCTTATCATTTCTATTGTCATCACTTTCTTAATCTTCTAAGCCGAGTCTAGACTCCAATGCTCAACCTGTTCATTTATATTCCCAATTTTCATTCGAACGCAAAACATTTATATCCATTCATAGAAATAACATTCAAATTTCTTCATTCAAATCAATTACACATTCAGCATCATCAATTACATTCGACATGTAAATGTGTGGGCAATTTCATTGTTGCTCTTCCGCAATTAGAATGGCACTCAATCGTCAAGGTTCTTGCCTACATAGATAATAGAAAATTGTCAGTAACGAGTGTTACCGATTAAGAAATAACTAATAACAAACTAACATAGGAGACCTGTCTCTCCTTTTGAATGGAAAACATTATTTTTCTTCTTCATAGAATCTCTCATAAGGGCACTAATTAGGAGTCATTGATCTTGCGCGACAATAACCCCTTTCTTTCTCATCTCATTCTTTGGAAACTTTAAACTATCCTTTGTGCGAGAAAATCAATCGTTCTTTTCTTCTACATCATCTTTATCACTCCTAACCCTAAGTGAAGAGGCCGAGTGCTCTTATGCATGCACCTTTAGTACCCTTTGAAACCACAAATCTAGACATGTGCTACATAGTAGTACCCGTAGACCTCCATACTTCTCTTGGTTTGAGGAACTCAAGGTGGAGTTATTAGGATCCTCGGGAATGAAACAAACTTTCACGAAATCCAGAGCCCATTTTGACTAACACACACCCTATATAAAGATGCGGTCATCAATTTTCCCTTGTCTCACATCTCAATAAAAACTCAAAAAGCTACATGTAACTAGTCCTAGATATGGATTATAATATAATAGGCTCGAAGGCATCATGATCTAGATTTGAGTTTTCGAAAACAAACTCGAGGGATCTCATCATTCAAGGTTAGTAAACCGGAAATTTCATGCAACTAGATGGTCCGTGTGGAGTGGGATACAATAAATTCACCACTCTACTCGTCTACTTACTTATTAAAACAAAACACGGTAGAGTGTAGAAGTCAAACTATAACCGAGTCCTAAATGGGCCTAGTAAAAGCTCCAACCGTGCCCACGCGCCTTCGCAGTGATCTCCTACTCCTTACCTAAAAATTAAACTAAAAGCTAATGCCCGTAATGATGCATTCACACATCCTATAGCACGCACACACAATCAAGACACAACTCATATCATGTAACGACCCGCCATTTTTCACGATATTGTGGGCCTAGCTGGCCAGGTGTTACTCACAATTAAGTAAATATGACTAACATTTTTTATTTAACAAAAACATATATAAAGATCCCACAGTCTTGGACCGTTTCCCAGCAGCCACACTTATTTCTCAATTAAATAAAAAAAGGAGTCCTCATATTTATTTTGCTCCATACTCTGGATGTCAATCTCCTAATCTCGTATTTGCATACCTGCGGAGGCAATTCCGCGTTAGTGATTACAACACTAAGTAGTATAATAGATAAAACAAGACAAGTACATTCCACTATTTCCTTAAGTTTATTTTAATATGCGGTGGAGCGATTCCGCTATACTCCAAAACAATGCGGAGGAGGTATCCGCTGTGATCCGCACACCCCGGCCGTAGCCTTTTTTGTGGGGAGGCTACCACTACCGTCTCCAGTGCCAGTGCCTCGCACACCCCGGCCGTAGCCTTTTTGTGGGGTAGCTATCACTGCACTCGGGTGATTGCTATGCCCCGTTTGTGGGGAAGCTCTCACTACCAATTCTAGTGCCAGTGCCTCGCACACCCCGGCCGTAGCCTTTTTATGGGGCGGCTATCACTGCACTCAGGTGATTGCTATGCCCCGTTTGTGGGGAAGCTCTCACTACCAATTCTAGTGCCAGTGCCTCACACACCCCGGCCGTAGCCTTTTTATGGGGCGGCTATCACTGCACTCCAGTGCCAGTGCCTCACACACCCCGGCCGTAGCCTTTTTATGGGGCGGCTATCACTGCACTCCAGTGCGATGGAGGAATCGCTGTGCCTCACTCACCCCGGCCGTAGCCTTTTTATGGGGTGGCTATCACTACTCCAAAACAATGTCGATGCATTACAAAATTCACGTACATAACACGACCCAGTGTCGGACTGAGTCAATTCATTGACCCCGGTTGCACTCGGTGCATGGTAGTCGAATCTGGGCTCAGGCCGACTTAGGCTACCAACAAGGAAAGTATGATGTTCTATCTATTATACGTACCTGATTTGTGATTACGTCTGACTATGACCCGTGAACCCTAATACAGTAATGGGGAGGTCGCCTGGGACGGAGATGAGGGATGAAATACTCCCTCCTCCTACATATATATACACTTCAACCATTCCCTCCATTAAATTCTCATACCCCATCATCCATTGGTATTTCCTAGGTTCAACGACCCCTTCATTAAATTCTCACACCCCATCATCCATTGGTATTTCCTAGGTTCAACGACCCCTTCTCCTTTTATAAAGAATAAATGACGGCTAGGGTTTGTGGAAGCACCCTTTCACCATAATTCCTTTAACCGCGTAATTGGGTAATTAACACGGTTCACTTAACCTTTTCACTCAACCTCTTAAATGGTACGGTTCACTTTACTAGTTTAAACGGTTAAATGGTATGGTTTACTTAACCGGGTAAAAATACTTAACCGGTTAACTAACACTTTCCACTTGACCGGGTAATTAATAATTAACCGGGTAGCGGGTAAATAATTTAAACATATTCATGGATACCAACGTTCGATCCCACCGCGTCGAATATATATATATATATATATATATATATTTTCCGGGTCTTTACAATCTCCCCAACTTAGAAATATTTCGTCCCTGAAATATGATAGTATTCCCAAGGACATCCATCTTCGGTATAAGTTCTTGTTACAACAATTACACAGATTTTATGCTACAAACAGGTTAGGATATTTTTTGGCCATTTCTTGTTCAGTCTCCCATGTAGCTTCTTCTGATCCCTGATTTCTCCATAATACCTTTACCAAAGGGATCTCCTTGCTACGGAGTGTCTTTGTTTCCCTTGCCAAGATTCGAATCGGTTTTTCCTCGTAGGTTAAATCCGATTGTAGCTCTAAATCTGCAAAATTTGTGATAATGTGATTCTCATCTCGTACATATTTCTTTAGCATTGACACATGAAAGACATTGTGTACACCATCAAGGCTTGGTGGTAATGCTAATCTATATGCACAACTTCCGATTCGATCCAAAATTGGAAATGGTCCTATGAATCTTGGCTTCAACTTCCCTGATGTTCTAAATCTGATCACTCCCTTTTTAGGTGAGGTCTTAAGGTAGACGAACTCCCCAACTTGGAATTCTAAGTCCTTCCTTCGACTATCAGCATAACTTTTCTGCCGATCCTGAGCTGCCTTAAGCCTTTGCTGGATGAGTTGCACCTTTTCAGCTGCTTCTCTCACCATCTCTGGCCCGACTATAACCATCTCTGTAGATTCCAACCAGCATGATGGAGATCGACAAGGCCTACCGTATAAGGCTTCAAACGGTGCCATTCCTATACTGGCTTGGTAAGAGTTATTATAGGTGAATTCAGCCAAGGCTAAGTGTTTCTCCCAATCTCCTCCCCAGTCGAGGATGCAAGCTCTCAACAAATCCTCCAAGGTTTGATTGGTCCTCTCACTTTGACCATCAGTTTGGGGGTGATATGCTGTACTTAACTTGATTTGGGTCCCCATAGCTTTTTGGAAAACTTCCCAAAAATGTGACGTGAATAGGGGATCTCTGTCAGAGACTATCTCCTTCGGAATTCCATGCAGCCTGACAATGTTATTTATGTACAGTTCTGCTAAGTATTCCGCAGTCCTTGTTGATTTTGTGGGGATAAAATGAGCTGCCTTAGTCAAACGGTCCACAACTACCCATATAGAGTCATGTCTCTTCAAAGTCCTGGGGAGTTTTGTAATAAAATCACATGTGACACGCTCCCATTTCCAGGTAGGTATCTCTAAAGGTTGTAATAATCCACCGGGTAGTTGATGTTGGGCTTTGATCAATTGGCACGTCTGACACTTGGAAATAAAATCCACCACATCCCTCTTCATTCCAACCCACCAGTAGGTTCGTTTCAAGTCCTGGTACATCTTTGTAACACCAGGGTGTATTGAGAACCTTGAACGATGAGCTTCTTCCAGAATATCTCGTTTTAATGCATCATTGTTGGGTACACACAATCTCCCTCTAAATCTGATTACACTGTTGGAATCTGCTACAATGTTGGGAGTTTTGTCCAACATTTCATTCAGCTTCTCATCTTCCATTTGTGTTAGCTTAACTCGGTCCACCAATTCATTGGAGATAACCAGGTTCGCCAGTATTCCTGTCATTCGTTCCACCGGGTTAATAGATACCACCTCAGCTGACATAGCCCAAAGTCTAGCTAGTTGTTGACCCTTGTCCATCTTGCCCTTCCGACTCAACGCGTCGGCCACAACATTCGCTTTTCCCGGGTGGTATAAAATTTGGAAATCATAGTCCTTCAAGTATTCTATCCACCGTCTCTGTCGAAGGTTAAGGTCATTTTGGGTGAAGATATACTTCAAACTTTGATGGTCGGTGAAAACTTCGAACTGGGCCCCATACAAGTAGTGCCTCCAAATCTTTAAGGCAAAAACTACTGCTGCCAGTTCCAAGTCATGGGTCGCATAATTTTTCTCGTGAATCTTCAATTGGCGAGATGCGTAAGCCACCACCTTACCATCTTGCATAAGGACGCATCCTAAACCCAACCGAGACGCATCACTGAAGACTACGAATCCTTCATTACCATTTGGTAGGGTCAAGACTGGTGCAGTTGTTAAACTCTTCTTTAGAGACTGGAAACTCTCCTCACACTTACTACTCCATTCAAACCTGACCCCCTTCCTTGTAAGTTTGGTCATCGGCGATGCTACTAAGGAAAAGTCTTTAATGAATTTCCTATAGTAACCCGCCAAACCGAGGAAGCTTCTGATATCAGTGACTGACTTAGGTTGTGGCCAATCAATGACTGCTTTCACTTTTGACGGATCCACTGCAACTCCCGCCTTTGAGACAACATGTCCGAGGAAGTTAACCTCCTTCAGCCAGAAGTCACACTTTGATAATTTGGCGAACAGTTGATTCTCTCTCAAAACTTGAAGAGCAATGGACAAGTGTTTCCCATGGTCCTCCTCATTATTTGAATAGACCAGAATGTCGTCCACAAACACAATAATAAACTTATCCAAGTATTCGTGGAACACCGTGTTCATAAGTGACATAAAGGCCGCTGGTGCATTTGTCAGACCAAAAGGCATAACCAGAAACTCATAATGTCCATAGCGAGTTCGGAAAGCCGTTTTCTGTATGTCAGATTCCTTCACCCGTAGTTGATGATATCCGGACCGCAAGTCTATTTTTGAGAATATTCCGGCTGTTTTCAACTGATCAAATAAATCGTCAATCCTCGGTAAGGGGTACCGATTCTTGACTGTCACTTGATTGAGCTGACGATAGTCAATACACAATCGAAGTGAGCCATCCTTCTTCTTTACAAAAAGAACAGGGGCTCCCCAGGGTGAAGTACTTGGTCGTATGAAGCCTACCTGCAACAGCTCTTCTAATTGACTCTTTAACTCCTTGAGTTCCGCTGGAGCCATGCGGTATGGTGCTTTAGAAATTGGTGATACTCCCGGTGCTAGGTCAATGACAAACTCCACTGCCCGCTTAGGAGGTAACCCTGGAAGTTCACCTGGAAATACGTCCGGAAATTCTGCTACCACCGGAATCATGGACAACTCTTTGGGTTTGGACTCAGGCTCCTCTAGAGTTGCCGAAAAAACTTTACAACCCTCACCAAACCACTCAGTTGCCTCACTAACCGACACAATACAAGAGGATGGATCATTCCATGACCCTTGGAAAATGACCCCCATCTCACAATTACAAGGTTTAGTCAATACTCTCCTCCCTTTACAGTCGAGAAAAGCCTGGTGTGCAGACAACCAGTCCATTCCCAACAGTACATCAAATCCTATTATCCCATAGACAATGAAATTCCACACATAGGGTTTCCCTTGTATATCCAAGGATAGGTTAGTCACTCCTAACGTTGTGACCTCCCCTTTTCCCGTTGCGGTGGTGACCCTATAAGTCTTAGGTAATGTAGACGTTTGGAGTCCTAAACTCTTAACTAATCGGGATGACACGAACGAATGCGTACACCCCGAGTCAAATAAAACATCCACACTAACACTTTGAATCAGAATTTTACCTCGAACTGTGTGGTCCTCGTTCTCAGCATCCTCGACTTCGACTGCAAAAAGTTTCGCCTTCCCTTTGTCCACTGGTTTTGCAGGTGCTGGGTAGCGATTAGGAGCTGGTGTCTTCTCCTTTTCAGGTTGCTCCTGTTGTTGCTTCAGGGGCTGACGACACTCGTTTTGCAAGTGTCCTGTCCTTCCGCAATTGTAGCACCGACGGGGCTCCCTGCATAACCCTGAATGCATCTTGTTGCAATTTTTACATAGTCGATACGGAATCTCCTGAAACTTCCTTTTCCGGTTCCCATCGACATTCCGTTGATAGTTCTGCTGCTGGTGTTCTTCAGACCTGTTTTTGCTACTACCCTGGTTGGCATTCTTATGTTGCATAGTAGCCTTCCCCTGTTTCTGTGCACGGACATAGTCGTACACCAACTCATGAGTAGTGGCTGCTTCAATCACTTCGGTTATAGTGCCTCTTGGCGCCGTAGCTACCCTACTCCTCAATTCTGGCTTTAACCCCCAGAAAAATTTGTCTGCTCTGGCCCGGGCAGTTGCCAGACTCCCAGATGCAAATCTCTCCAATTGCAAGAAATTTTGGGCATACTCTCTGACTGAATCATCCTTCTGAGTTAGAGTGGCAAATTCCAGTGCTTTCTTTTGGACAACAGACTCAGGAAAATATTGTCCATTGAAAGCTGTTACAAATTCCGCCCAAGGAATGGACGAAATCTCCCGTTGATGGAACACAGTCTTCTCCATGGACTTCCACCAATAGGATGCTTCCTCCTGAAGCATGCATGTCGCCAACCTCACTTGATGGCGATGAGGCACAGAGAGAGCTCTAAATGCTTTTTCAGTAATGTCCAACCAGCTCTCCGCCTTCATTGGATCAGTCCCTCCAATGAATACCTCAGCTCCGTTCTTCCGGAATTTCTCTACAGTGTATCGATCACTGTCATCCCCATCTGGCAGTACCACTTGTCGGACTACCGGTGGCACCGGGTTTGGAAGTTCTCCTCGCTCGCCCGGGTCAGCTATTCCTACCCGCTCTTGGGCGCTCCCCTGATCCCCATTTGGGACGTTACTAGGACCCGCAGCCGAATTTGGAGCTCCATTCCCCATTACCAATCCCGGTAACCTCTGCACCATGTTCTGAACCACAGAACTGGTATTTTCTGAAGCCTGCGCTAGTCCCTGTATGGCCGTCAAAATTTGGCCTAACACACTCTCAAGGTTTGTGTCCGACTGCGCAGCTTGGTTCGACTTCCTTCGGGTGCCTGCCATCTAAAATTTATTCCGTTATGGTTCATTATTTTTTTTCAATGATTACTTAGGTTTATTAGGGAGGTCCACTAATTCCCTAATGACATACCCTATTGGAGAAAGATAAATATTGGACTCTTCAACAAAGTACTTGAGTCATAAGATGTGAGCTTTTGGGAAACCTTGCTCTGATACCACCTGTAACGACCCGCCATTTTTCACGATATTGTGGGCCTAGCTGGCCAGGTGTTACTCACAATTAAGTAAATATGACTAACATTTTTTTATTTAACAAAAACATATATAAAGATCCCACAGTCTTGGACCGTTTCCCAGCAGCCACACTTATTTCTCAATTAAATAAAAAAAGGAGTCCTCATATTTATTTTGCTCCATACTCTGGATGTCAATCTCCTAATCTCGTATTTGCATACCTGCGGAGGCAATTCCGCGTTAGTGATTACAACACTAAGTAGTATAATAGATAAAACAAGACAAGTACATTCCACTATTTCCTTAAGTTTATTTTAATATGCGGTGGAGCGATTCCGCTATACTCCAAAACAATGCGGAGGAGGTATCCGCTGTGATCCGCACACCCCGGCCGTAGCCTTTTTTGTGGGGAGGCTACCACTACCGTCTCCAGTGCCAGTGCCTCGCACACCCCGGCCGTAGCCTTTTTGTGGGGTAGCTATCACTGCACTCGGGTGATTGCTATGCCCCGTTTGTGGGGAAGCTCTCACTACCAATTCTAGTGCCAGTGCCTCGCACACCCCGGCCGTAGCCTTTTTATGGGGCGGCTATCACTGCACTCAGGTGATTGCTATGCCCCGTTTGTGGGGAAGCTCTCACTACCAATTCTAGTGCCAGTGCCTCACACACCCCGGCCGTAGCCTTTTTATGGGGCGGCTATCACTGCACTCCAGTGCCAGTGCCTCACACACCCCGGCCGTAGCCTTTTTATGGGGCGGCTATCACTGCACTCCAGTGCGATGGAGGAATCGCTGTGCCTCACTCACCCCGGCCGTAGCCTTTTTATGGGGTGGCTATCACTACTCCAAAACAATGTCGATGCATTACAAAATTCACGTACATAACACGACCCAGTGTCGGACTGAGTCAATTCATTGACCCCGGTTGCACTCGGTGCATGGTAGTCGAATCTGGGCTCAGGCCGACTTAGGCTACCAACAAGGAAAGTATGATGTTCTATCTATTATACGTACCTGATTTGTGATTACGTCTGACTATGACCCGTGAACCCTAATACAGTAATGGGGAGGTCGCCTGGGACGGAGATGAGGGATGAAATACTCCCTCCTCCTACATATATATACACTTCAACCATTCCCTCCATTAAATTCTCATACCCCATCATCCATTGGTATTTCCTAGGTTCAACGACCCCTTCATTAAATTCTCACACCCCATCATCCATTGGTATTTCCTAGGTTCAACGACCCCTTCTCCTTTTATAAAGAATAAATGACGGCTAGGGTTTGTGGAAGCACCCTTTCACCATAATTCCTTTAACCGCGTAATTGGGTAATTAACACGGTTCACTTAACCTTTTCACTCAACCTCTTAAATGGTACGGTTCACTTTACTAGTTTAAACGGTTAAATGGTATGGTTTACTTAACCGGGTAAAAATACTTAACCGGTTAACTAACACTTTCCACTTGACCGGGTAATTAATAATTAACCGGGTAGCGGGTAAATAATTTAAACATATTCATGGATACCAACGTTCGATCCCACCGCGTCGAATATAATATATATATATATATATATATATATATATATATATTTTCCGGGTCTTTACATATCAAATCATACATCAATCCGTAATAGATTTACTACACTACGCTGCATTTGATTATGATACTTACTTAATTTACCTAATTAGTTCCTTAGTGTTCATTTTAATACCATACAATCACAGAATTCATTTTTATTTGCGATAAAAATATTTAACACATCAATAAATGTATCCTAGGATGTTGTGCTAATAACTATCACTTTTAAGTAATTAAGTTGAAGTTAATTATACGTCACATCGTCAGCAATCAGTGACGGCTAGGGTTTGCCATGTGACTCAAGATTTGAATTTGACACCTGGCACTACAACACTCCGATGGGGCTTGGGGGAACGGTGGCGGTGCGGCAGACGAGGCAACGTCAATGGTGAGAACTGGTTGCGGCGTCGGGGGTTAGGGGGAGGAAGTGTCATGAGGGAGGGTTTAAGGGTTAATTTTGTGATTAAAAGTTGGCTCGATATCAAAGTCTATTTAGCCTTCTAACCTCAATTTCTACCTTAAGAGTCACTTTTTGGCCTTGAGTCAATTTCGACTTTCAATGGTTTCAATCCGAGCTTTCCGTCCATAGGAATAGTGCATATACCCATATGTGGGCCCCACTAGGTCACAAGTTGTCGAACATTTGGATCGTGGCACGTGGCAAGATTTGAGCCATCCACGTCAACCCTAGTTTTATCCCATTTATATTTCAAACATTTCCATTGATTTTCAAAGTTAAACCCCTAGCACCGCCACCACTTTGGCTCACCGCCGACGAGACCCTGCCCTCCTCCGACCACCAGATTAGTACAGCCATGCCCACCTCGAGGTTGGCTATTTGTCCGTACCCACCATCGCCATTGGTACTACCGTAGTCACCGCCGGCGACAATGTGTTTCCATTCGATTTCCATCGCTGCTGTCACCTGTTCGGGCCATTTTTTGGTACGTGTACTTCGGTGAAGCCGAACACTGAGACAGCTTCCATGATAGCCGCCTGTGACGTGGCCGCATCCGACTGGATCACGTTGACCACTTAGAAAGACACTAGTGTATGCTCATCTTAACTTACAACTTTGCTTGAGAGTCTAACACAGAGGTATAAGTCATGTGAGTCAAAATTAGTGCTACAAATTGGTAAAGAATGGCAGGTCATACACCATTGAAGAGAGGACGAGACACGTGTCAACACATGTCTATTGTTCGATGATTGAATTATAAGTACTTAGGAACCATCTCTTAGGCTCGTCATTAATTGGCTATTCCATCAGCTGGCCACCTATGGCGGAGTCTAATCATGACGATCTTTGAGACATTTTCATGGACCTACCCATATGTTTTAGTCACCCAATATCCTATACAAAGTTTAATCATTACCCTTATGACTCAGACAAAGACCCTCATTACATATCTAGTAGGATTTTCTCAACTTAGTGTACTCTCCCAGCAACCCCGATGTCAGATTAGGTGAGGATGAAACACTTCATAATTAGAGTCATAGAGCAGTGTGACAACTTTTTCATGAGAGATCCAATCATTTATCATGTGAGTAGAGATGTTAAACAAAGCCAAGCCTCTACCCAAGTATTTTCACACTCACCCTTGTAGATATATCAGTTCTACTATCTATTTTTTAAATGGTTGAGATGAGCAACCATTGAGTAGTGAACATGCCACAGACCAGATGCAGACTCCACAGCTCTATGCATAGTATGTTGTCATACTCCTTGAGACATGTTGTACATGTACAGGTGTTCTCGCCATAATTTCATCACAGAGAGTCCCTTCAGCAGCAGTTTATGGTTGTATAGATAGTTACGAGAGTCATAGCATACAGTAGAGTCATAGTAGTTGTCCTTGCTCCATTATGGAACAGAGTGAGATAATTGATTTAGGACTGAGTTAGCTAGGGCCTGGCGAGCAGTCTAGTTCCTCTTGTAGGGACACTTCAGTTTTTGAGATAGACTGGCGACATGGAGCCATATAGCTCATTAGCATTTACTTTTATTTGGTACTAGAGTCCACCATATGCTAGCCGGACTCATAGCATAGCCTAGGATAGCTATAGGGTCTGGAGCAGAGTGCATTCAGGGTACATGTAGTTGACCTATCACGTTAATGAGGTTAGGGAGACATGGGTAGATATTAGGCCACATACCTCTCACCAATATAGTTTTTCCTGATGTACTTTACACTAGTACCCTGCAGTACTCTAGAGTACCTCCTCCACTAACCAGTAGACCCTTAGGGGTGAGCTTAGATTTTTCCCGCCGAGATCATTGCATTTCAGTCTCTATAGTTTGGAGTGACTTTAGGAGCTAGTCCAACGAGATGACTCGATCATGCATAGTCAGTCCAGCGAGATCATTCGAGCATGCATGGTCACTCCAACGAGATGATTCGAGCATGTATGGCCAGTCCAGTAAGATGATTCCAGCATGTATGGCTTGTTTCGCTAGATGATTCGATCATGTGTGGTCCTATCTAGCTAGATTATTAAGGAGCTAGTGTGGTTCGTCTGTGTTCGGAGTTCCAGCTCGTGTTGGTTCATTTGGGCCTTGTGCAACTCACTTTCAAGGGAGAGCTATTGGTTGCCAACGAGATGACATCTTCCGTTGAGTTCATTGATTGGAGTTCATGTGAGAAATTTTGAGGATGAAATTTTTATAAGGAATGAGAGGTTGTCAAACCCCAGCTTCGGGTTAAGGTTTTACCTGATGTTAGTTTTGCCCAGTTCAAGTTAGTATGGAGTCGGTTCAAATGAGTTCGAGCTAGATCAATTTTTAGACCATGAGAATGGGGCCCAGAAGGGAATATGAGCATGTTATTGTGGCTGAGTATCCCCAAAATGCAGATGATTGCTTGAGTTAGGCTACAACAGAGCGTGAGTTATCAATATATATGCTTGATATACATATGAATTTTAAGAATTGGCCAAGGTATTAGGCCTAGATCTAGACCATTGCATTGGTTGGTAGCCGTTTGGGGATTTTAGGGTATCTTATTGAATGCATCACAAGGATTTCAGATCACTGGATTGTGGCCCTATGGGACCTGCCTGATTAAGTTTTGAGTTTTGAAGCCCATTTAGCCTTATAGCCTCGATTTCTTCCTTTAGAATTACTTTTTGGCCTTGTGTCAGTTTCGACTTTCGACGATCTCGATCCGAGCATTCTGTCAATAGGTATAGTGCACATACCCATATGTGGGCCCCACTAGGCCACGTCAACCCTAATTTTCTCCCAATTATATTTCAAACATTTCCAATTATTTTCAGAGTTACACCCCTAGCGCCGCCACCATTTTAGCTCACCGTCGGAGATAACCTGCCCCTCCTCTGGCTATTGAATTAGTACCGCCGTGACCACCCCGCGGCCGGCTATCTATCCATACCTACCATCGCCACCAGTGCCACCGCAGTCACCGATGGCGACAGTGTGTTTCCAATCTATTTCCACTGCCGCTGCCACCCGTTCGGACCATTTTTTGGCATCCACGAGTGTCGTTCGGCGAAGCCGACCACCTCGACAACTTCCCCTTGCCAAGATCTCAATTTATAGACCACCCACGACCACCGCCACGAAGGAATGGCTGTGGTGACGTCGCCATAGCAAGTGCCGTTACCTCCCCTTTCCGGCCTATTTTTGGTAAGCCACCGGCCGGACTCCACCGACCGCCACCACCATCATGATCCTCATCACATGGGCCGTCGATCCTGATTGGTGGTGATACAAGCCACTCCACCGCCCTCGTTTTCCGGCGACGGACGCCGCCGTCGTTTTCCGGCGACGGAGACCGCCGACCCTCTTTTCCGCTCTTTGCCCGCATCACGTTCATCTGCCAGCGTTCCGGTCCACATCCTCCTGCCTATTCTTGTTCACCAGCCCGCCAGCCCATGTCGAGTCCGCGAGTCCAGTTCAAGTCAGTCAACCCAGCCAATTTTTTAGTTAACCCAGACCGGGTTGGTTTAGCCTATTCGTCTTGGTCCACTTCAGCTTTGTTTCAGCCCATTTTTTGTCGTTTCTCGACCGTTTTGGGTAATTTGAGAACCCTTACATTAGTTTAGATGCATATTCATATTATTTAGCATGTTTGGATGTTATGCGTATTTTTCTTTACTTATTAATTATTTTATATTAATTATTTATTTATTCATGATTATTAATTTCTTATTATTTATATATTCATTGACTATGATCAATGATTATGTGACTAGTTATTGTTATTGATAATATTATTATTCATAGATATTATATTTGTACATGATTATCTTATTTTATTTGTTTAATTGATTGATTAATAGTTATTTCTTACACATGTTATTATTATTCGTATTCAGTCGTATGTCTGTATATTTAATATTTATATTAATATTCTTCATGATTAATTAATATTAGTTATTTGTTTATTTATTTATATATTGATTTATTTAATTAATTTTTGTTTTTTTATTTAATTATTTATATGTTTACTAACAAGAGTATATATGATATTTACCAGTGTCTAGTCGTGTATATATATAGAATAATTATATCATTATTTTATTATTAGACTATTATTTATATTCATATATTTATTATTTACCTAATTATATATGAGTTTATTTATTTGTTCATTTATTTATTTGTTATTTATTATTATTATTATTATTATTATTATTATTATTATTATTATTATTATTATTATGTCTCAATTTACATGATGTATGTTTAGTTGTAGGTTTATTTATCATTGTTTTATTTATTACAACGTATTGATGATATGAGCACACACCACAAGCATGCATTATATAGAGTTATCAATATTTTACTTAGCAGTGGGTTTCGTTGTAAGTTATGGACTCCGAGCTCACCATAGATTCGTCGATGTGCTTGGAGCTTAGACCACAGGTCTGTAGGACTCTCCATCTTTGCTTAACTCCTTGCGTGTAGAGTTTAATCGTGTTTTAGATGTACGACGACATCGGCGGTGTTTTATTGTATCCCTCTGATGTCGGCCCATTTACCATTGTTTTATACTCATGTTTGATAAAATTATAAGGATGAGATCTCTTGTTGGTTTTTGAACTCAAGCTCAAGAAATATATGATACAAGCCTCTTCCCTAAACCTATTATATAAGTACGCACATTTTTACAAATTTCACAAATAAGAGAGTGAGTCGGTATGGAGATATGTATGGACTACACTAGTGCTCCTTTAAACCCTGAGGTAGTGCGGTGTATGTGGGTACTGTGTAATGCAACGCATTTCCGGAATTTGTGACACTAACGTAACTGTTCCTTTTGCCACTCGAGTACTATAGCGGGTGATATGGAGGGTGTGAGGGCATAAGCATTGTATGTATCAATATGAACATTAGCTGTGCATCAAAGCCGGCACTTGCTTAAGTATGTTTGCTTACCGCCCAATGTGAGGTAATCTTGAAGTTTCATAACTCTTCGTGGGTAATGAAGTACCCAATTGCCAGATTCTATTAGTTCTTTTTTAAACCAGTAACACTCGTTATTGATGTTTTTTCATATAATTTATGTAGTTCATGCAAATCCTAAGTCGAATTTGGTGGAAGGACATATAATTGTTACACACACTTGAGCTCAGCACATTTATTTCTTTTCTTACTTTTATTTATATTTGATATGTTTTGATGCGTATTTAACAATGTCTTCCAATCTCATGATATCAAGTAGGTTGTTTCGATCTATTTTATCAATCAAGTCTTACCGGCCAATAACTTTAAACATGACTCGACTCGATCCTAATATTTCTGATTCGGTTCTTAGGTGAACTGAAATCGGGGTGTTACAGTATAACTCTGAATTGAGTCATGGAATTTACACATATGGTTTTAATGTTTTAATAATGGTAAGTCAAAGCAATAACAGGGCCTAGGTTTAACTAGTAATAAACAAAAATTAGTTAAACCATCTAATAAAACTTTGGGCATCCACACTAGCCCATGCTAGACTTGGAATGGTTACTGTACATTTAGAGCATTTAGGATCATTTTTTGGGGACATATTTGACGGTTTCGTGATATATCATCATGTAAAATGTAAGAGTTGAGATGCAAACTCAAGAATTGTTCATTGTTGATGAGTAATATAATATCATTTGAACAAAGATAATAATAAGAATTTTTCTCATGTTTTATTATTGTGAAAGGATGAGCTAATGTGTGTGTCTTGTCATTAAATTAGCGATTAGTTTATGTAACATAAGTGTAAAAATGCACTACAAAGGTGTGTAATGAGATAAATAAGTGGGACCAAATCATTACAAACAATGGTACCTCTCTCAAAAGTATGAATAAAAGGATGAATCTAATACAATGGTTAGTAAATTTGGTAATAATAATAGATGAAAGAGTAAAGACTACTATGCAGTAGTTACACTCTAATTTAAGGTGAAATTAGATTACTTGAGTGGATAATTGATATAAAACTATTTGATTGTAAATATTGATTAAATCATATTTATACTTGTTTATATTTATGATTTATGTTAAATATTATGTATAGATGTACATAATATTCATGTTGAACTCATACGTTGTTGACTATCTTTGTCAACATTTATTCGATTTATTTGTATTTTTTTATTATTGTTTACTAAATATATGAGTAGATGACTCAGTATTGGTTGCCTTATGTTGAGCCGATAAAGGTTATCTTTGTACATAGGTAACAAGCAAGGATATGCTAAACTTCACTTAGTTTACTTTGTAGAGTAAAATGGCTAGTTCTATCACGTTCTATCCGTAAAGGGTTTTTGCTGCATATTTCAATCTACCACCATGGCCTCATTCCACATATCTATGCAAACAAAAAAGAATAGTGCATTACAACTCACTTTCGCATATGAATATCTACGAAATCAAGTGCATGTCTACCCAATATTCGTAGTTTATTTCAAAGAATGATATCAATGACCTTCCTATGTCTTGGCAAATTCAAACCTCTTGATCATACAAAAGTTAGCTATAGTTTTGAAGCATGAGGAATAGAAGTGAAATAATCAACACACAACTACACAAAAGGAAATAGATAGTAACACTTTACATTACATTTCTATTAAGAACTATTGTTCATCCTAGATCAATGCAAAATTGCCCCATGAAAAATTTGACAAACATCATTGAGTTCATTAATAAAGACAACATATACAAGAGAAGAAGAAAAGAGTTACAGAAATCTAGGTTGTTGAGGCCTTTACTCGAATCTTCTCTCCAACCTTCTCACTTCCTTACAACTTGATGTTACGACTTCTTCTCAAACTCCAGAACTTTCCTTTACACACTCTGAAAAAGTGAAGACATAGAAGTACTTAGGTTGGGAAGAAGAAATAGGTAAAGAAGGGAGCTCCTTCATTTGTGAGTGATGGTCTACCTTTATAGCAAATTTGGAGTAGGTGACAATTTAGGAACCTTCCTTGCATCTTCTACGAAGTTTCCTTGCAGCTTCCTTCTTAACTAATGTAAATGAGATATTCTATTTTAATCAATTGCATTAGGTGAGCGTGCTCCTTTCTTCTTCATCAAGGTGTCTATCCGACGGCTCATAGCTATGGGATTGGGCTGATTAGTAAGAGTTGTGTACAAATTAGGGGCATGCCTACAATCGTAGAGTTGTAGGCCGATAGTTTTGCAAGAATGTCCTCCAATTGCCAGCTTCCACAAGTGGTCAATACTAGGATTAGTGTGTGGAGTCCTATCCTCCACCTACAAGTATGTTTGGGCACGTCCTGTTTTGAAGAAAACATTATAATTACTACAAAACATATCATAATATGCAAGATTTGATTGCTTTGTCCATATCTTATAGATTTTTACTTTTCATCTAAATCGGACACAAAAATGGAGCATGAGCCTCAAAATCCTTATGAAACTAACATGAAATAATAACTCTACATGACAATTATCATTACGACATATCTCCCTTAAGTGAGAGTCGTTACCCCAGCAACATGGCCATTGGCTTAATAATATACATGATCCCTTGTGGTTTACCATGTGAGTTTTCTGGCTAGATACCACTTCACCATAGGACTTCACCTTGGTGGAGTTATCTTTTTATTATGTCAGGTGCCTAGGCATCTATTATTCTTAAAATATTAAACATTTTAGCTATTAAGGCACAACCCTTGGGATCAAAAGGCCAATAACTACTTCAGTTTTATTATTGAAGTTAACTTAGATTGATGGAAGAACTAAGTTAGTTTTCCCATAGTTTTCATAAGTTTCAAGGTGACTTTTATGACTTAGCCAAGATTTTAGGCCTAGATCTAGGTTGTTGCAGCATTAAGTATCCGTTTAGGATTTTTAGGGTATCTAATTGTATGCATCGTATGGATTTTGGACCATCGGATTGTGCTCCCGTGGGCCCAGCTTGATTGTGTTTAGGGTATCTAGTTCCATTTACCCTTCTTTGCTCGATTCCTGCTTATAGAGTAACTTTTATGGTTTGAATCAGTTTAGACTTTGGACGGTCTCAATCTGAGCTTTCCGTCCATATGCATGTTGCATATGCCCACAGGTAGACCCCACGAGGACACTGAGTTGTCAGACGCTCAGATCATGCCACATGGCAAAATCTTAGCCATCCACTCAATCCTAGCTTCTTATATCTATATTCAGAGGTTTTCTCCCACATTTTCAGAGTTAAACCCCTA
>JAURVB010012200.1:0-16342 GCA_033002965.1 Piper betle | reverse complement strand
TAGCAACCTTCCATGAAGTAGAGTAGTTTCAAGAAACATAAAATCATGAGGAAGTGATCCCAACAACATCAAAGCCAAATCTTCATCATCAAAAGTCATGTCCATATTCATCAAATTAGTTACCAGTTGATGGAAGCTAGTAATATGACCATTCAGAAGGGTACCTGGAACATAATTAAAGCAAAACAATCTCTTTTTCATATAGAGCTTATTCTGACTTCATTTCTTCAAGAATTTCTCCTCCAGTGCCTTCCACAATTTACTTGCAGAAGTTTCTTTAAAAAATGCATACTTCTGCTCTCTAGAAAAACATGTTTGAATTATACTACATGTCATTCTATTTATGGTCTTCCATTCTTTCTCCTCAACATCATCTAGTTTCTTTTCTTCAATGGCAATGTCTAGACCCTGTTGAAAGAGGGCATCCAGAACCTCACTTTGCCACATGTTGAAATGACCAGTAACATTAAAAACCTCCTCTGCAAATCTTGCATTTGTCACAGTAGTTCTTGCCAAAATTGAAGATGAAGAAGTTGTGCACTTAGATGTAGATTCTTTTGTGTTGTCTGTCATTTTTGCTACAAGTTCTATTTAATAGCTATCGATGTGGAATGCCAACTAGCCCAAGGAAAATTTTTTCTGATGTGGAAGATCAGCGTAAGCCTCAACCACAGAGTATACTAAAATAAACCAAGAGCTTGGAATGCCAACTAGCCCAAGGAAATTTTTTTGATGTGAATGATTAGCGTAGGCCACAACCACAGAGCGTACTAAAATAAACCTAGAGCTCTGATATCAATTGTTGTGCACAACAAGGTTAATTTCTACCAAAGATAACAAGTTCACTTTGAGAACTTTTATCTAAGTGGCTAGCATGAAAATGATTATACTAAAATATCACTCCAAGATAAAATTCCCAAAAAAGTATGGTGGGACACACTAGTACACTTAAAACCAACTCTTAGACAGAATTTTACTAAGACAAGTAATTTTAATAGCACAATCATTAACAACAACTATACCCGACAATAACTATTAAATAAACATAAAAAGAACACCAAAATTTAACGAGGTTCGGCCAAAAATAATATTTCACTAATAAAGGAAATATTACAAAGAGAGAAAGAATGAACAAATTGCCAATAGAAGAAGAAGGACAATTTTGGGATAATCTGAAATAAGGGAGGGAGGAGTCTTTTTATAGGAAGAGAACTCCTCCCAAACCCATAAAACTTTAGATGTGTGATTTTGGCATACAACATCTTGAAAGTACCATTCCATTCATCTTCCGGCAATTCTAATAGAGAATGTACATTACCTAAAGATGCCAAAAATTACGTCTATACAACTCACACAAACTAGGACAAAAAGAAGGGCTAGAAGTGCAAGGTCATATGAAACATAGTATGCCAAGAGCTTTATATTATTCTCATTACATGGTCTGTGTAAATTTTAGATGGTTTAATTACTTGTCTCAAAAGTTTGAGCTATTAGAAAAAAGAACTACTAAATATTTACTTTAATACTCTCCATCACATGCAAACAAATTTTAAGGCTTAGCACATAAACAAATATAAATATGAGGCAAATTGTTAATTGGTTACAACATAGGGGTAAATTAATATTTTTTTGAGCATATATTATCAATGAGATTCGAACCTCAAACTTTTAGTTCTGATATTACGTAAATTTTATATGGTCTAAGCACTTTTCCTAAAAGCTCAAGCTGTCAGGAAAAGGAATCACTAAATATTTACTTTAACAATCTACTTCAAAATCAAGTTTCTTATGGATATTGGTCTCACTAATCAATAAGTAACCTATGCAACAGCTAAATCAGGTGCAGCATAATAAGCCAATAGCATAATGTCATTCCCATTGAAATACAATTTCTTAAGGATGTTGCTCTCACACTAATCAAGTGCACAGCTATAAGTATCCTAAGCAATAGCTAAAAATGCATGATCATGTGCAACATAGTATGCTAATATATTCATGTTATTCCCATGACCCATGATCAGCTTCAAAATCCAATCTCTTAAGGACACTGGTCACATTCAGCAACCTAAACCAGCATCCTATGCAATTTGTGGAGTGGCTGAACAAGATGAATGCCCCTAACCCAATGACTTGGATTTATGTGGATGATGACAGTGATACACAATCTTGATCAAACATTTCCTGAAACATAATCACAAAATGTGAATCCAAATAGCCGATTTCATTTTCTTATTTATTTCATAAGGTGTCGTCCCTTATTACTGGAAGATAAGACATTAAAAATTAGGTCAAATCATTATTCTTACATAAAGGAAGCCTCATCTACTCAGGCTAAAAATGCCTAATATATCTCGTGTCGGCAGTAGCAATGGTGGACTCTGGAATGGGAAGCAAACCAGCAGATTGGGGAACAGGGGGATCCTTCTTCTAAAGCATCTACTTGGCTTGAGATTTCTATTTAATTATAAATTGTAATTATTAATTCTTGCTAGTCAGTTAATAACTTTTCTTCAACATAATCAAATAATAATATGCAATAAATCATAAATATATATAGTTAATCTTTAGAATAAAAATGAATTGTTATTATTTGAAAAGTAAACCAAGCATTAAATACAAAACTCTAAATAACTAAAGACACTATAGAAAATTGGACAATTACATGTTAATGTGCAATTATTAAACTAATAATATTATAAAAATTGTGGATTCATATTGACATTAAACTTCTATATAAATTTCTTGCCCATTCAAAAAATTGAGAGAGAAGAAAATTAATAATTTGAATAGAACATGTCTGTTACTCAAATTTTATAAGTCTACATCTTCTAAATTGATCCATATAACATTAGGTAAAGGAAGATTTTGCTTTTTTTATGATGGGATGTGAAAAAAGTATCATATTTTTGGGGAGTGTAAACTTTTTTATAAATTCCTTTTGACTATATATCTTCTCTTAATATACTTGAATTAAATAAATATTGCGACCATTCTAACAACTAAATATTTTTTCTATTTGTGAATTAAAAAAATTATCATCAAAAGTTGTAAAAGTTTATATGAAGAATATTAAATATTAAGCACCATTACTGGGACACATTCCGGCAACCGATGAAATTTTGTCATTTGCTAATTATTGATGTTATTTTATTATTATATACTAAAAAATAAGTATATTAATATAGATAGATTGAATGGAAGAAAGATCTTACTCATAACTTAACTTAGAGAGTAGAAACATTTTTATCAACTTCTTCTACTTTTAAATCTTGTCTTATGAAATTCACGAGAATTAAATAAATCCTCATCGAAAGTTATAAAAGTTAATCCATTACAAATTCATATGAATTAAATATTTGGACTCTTCTAATAACCAATTATGTTGTTTTATTAACTTTTTGTGCACATACATCGTTTCTTTTATATTTAATTCACATAAATTAAATACTCACATCAAAAGTATTAAAAGTTTTTGTTTGGTGAATTAAATCGTGGGACTTATTATTGGGACTTATTTTAACAACCAATAAAATTTTATCATTTACTTATCTCTCGTATTCTCTTATTATATATTAAAGTGTATGTTAATTCTAATCATAAAAAATATTTTCTTTTGATATACCAAATGCTGGCCTAATTGGTAAATTCTGGATTCTCCTAAAGCTAATTATTCAGATAAGTCTGCGCCATGTCCCGAACTTTTTTGTCGTGCAGGATTCCTTTCCCTTTGGTCGTCTTCGGTATCCATCGAGCAGCGATGGCGGAGGAATCAAATTGGGAACACAACAAAAAGCTGGTTTCTAATACAATTTGGAATTGGGGAATGATGGGTGGAGGGATGATGATCAGCGAGAGAGTGCTCGACCTGGGCGAAGCCAATTCGAAGATTCAATCGAAAGATCAAAGATCGAATTGAGATAGAAGAGAGCTAGCTCAAAGGACATATGATATTCTCAACAACCCTCCTGTATAACTTTGAATAGGCCACACTAAAATGTCCCCACTTTGGGAGCAACAAAAGGTCAATGTATATTAAACTATAAAACTCGCACACGCCATCTGCAAGGTGATGATCTTACCATTCAAAGTTAATTTTGCTGATCAAACACGACAGAGATCACCTTGGATCAATGATGCTCATAGTCATTCCGTTGGCGGTGTTGTCGGCGACTTCCGCCAATGTTGAACCTACGAGATTTCCCGATCTCCTCCCATAAAATGCGGGTGATTTGCATGAAGGAAGATTTGCAGATCCAGTACTGCTAAGTGTGCTCACAACGAAAGACATGGTTGGTCTGTCATTAGGGTCTTCCTGAACGCACAGAAGGCTCAAGTTGACACACAGCATCACTTGGTCTGGAATGGAAGAATTCAGAAGCACCGAATCCAACAAGTGTAAGCCCCGCCCTTCTTTGAACATGTCCCATGCCTGACATTTTAATCATTATTAAAATAATAGATACTATTTAAGCACTGGGGCATAGTAAGATGGGAAACTTACAAGGCCTAACAGGTAGAAGGAGTTATTTGAGGGGTAATATTCTGTGTTTCTTTTACCACACACAATTTCTAACATCAGAACACCGAAGCTGTAAACATCTGATTTTTCCGAGAATAATCCACGCAATGCGTACTCAGGTGCAATGTACCCGCTACCACACCATATCATTCACATTACTATTCTTATTAGAAGGGCAAACTCATAAGGATGTATGTTGTTAAATACTAGCAAGCTTAGATTAGTCTGTATCTGAAGCACTTACAATGTTCCCACCACTCTGCTTGTCTGCGCTTCTCTCTGGTTGCCGCCAAACATCCTTGCCATCCCGAAGTCTGATATTTTTGGATTCATATCTCTGTCAAGCAAAATGTTACTGGCTTTAAGATCTCGATGTATAATTTTCAGCCTTGAATGACGGTGCAAATATAGAAGACCCTGTGCAATTCCTTCGATTATGCAGAAGCGTTGTTCCCAATCCAGACGTACTCTTGTCTCTTGAGGTCCTGCACATATGATGATAATTGATATGGTGTATGGTGCACAAAATGGACGAGTATGTATGCAAATGTGTGTTTTTCATTGACATTCACAAACAACCAAGCTAGGTCTCATTTTCATGATGAATAACTTATACAGAGGTGATCAATCTAGTCTCCTATATATCTTGGGCACCTACTGCTAACATTAGTAAGAAGGATAAGTGCTAAATCCTAAATGACTAGCTACTATAGCGTTTACACCAAACCTAGAAAGATTTACTGCTCAACCCAAAATTACCAGCCACTTTTGCCCATATACCCACTATCTTGAGATGTGGAACTATCTCCAAACTCCAATTTAGCCTTTACACCCACTATTTTAAGAAGATGAGAAGCCATCTTCCCACCCCCCACACTTGTAAGACTGTTGCTCCAATTGGGCTTAGCGTGTAGTGCACCTTGTTGGACTTGCTACGTTTGAGCTCATATCTTAAAGAAGTATCATACCACAGAAGATGAGCCTTTACGCTCAACCCAAAATGAGCTAAACCCACTTTTATGGAAGGTATCACCCATTATTCTACTAGACTAGATGCGTAACTATCTTCACACACTGTTCAGACAATTTATTCAAGTTAGAACCACGTGGTTATATGTTCCTGCTTCTATCGTATAAGAATGTTAATAAAAAGTAACAGAAAAACACTGAAATGAACCTACCAAATAGGAATTTATCTAAGCTTCTGTTGGGAAGATATTCGTAGATGAGCATCTTTTCCTCCTCATGAACGCAACAGCCCAAGAGTCTCACAAGATTCCTGTGCTGGAGGTTTGCAATGAGTTCCACTTCGTTTCTAAACTCTTCAGGACCTTGAGCCGATCCCTTGGAGAGCCTCTTTACTGCTATTTCTTCACCACTGACTAGTCTTCCCTATGAGATGATTAAACCTTCTTAGTTTTACTAGCGTTCACCACAAACAACTAGTGACAGCTTACAATATTCATAACAACACCACGTTACCTTATAGACAGGGCCAAAACCACCTTCTCCCAATTTATTCGCATCGCGGAAATTATCAGTGGCAGTCGCTATAGCATCAATGTGCAATAGTGGAAGTTCAGTGCACATTTTGCCATTTTCTTCTGCTGTACAAAGTTTAAACTGATCTAAGATAGTTGTCGTTCCATATCTCTGCTTTCTTCCGTCCAAAACAAAACTTGGGTATGGATGAGTTTTAGCTGCATGTGGTAGAAAAAGCATGTAACTGGTGTTTCTCCAACACCGCCTAGAGTTGACTTATTATCACTAGACCTTTTTTCTCACTAAATTTAACTTATGCTGTGCGATTATCTAACCTTGGTGGTTATAAGGTTCACAAGTAAGCATTTTGGTCGATTTTCAAAACAGGAACAGGTTTGGTCTTTGACAAAGTGCAGTCCAAGGAAACTAAAACAATACAGAGAAAAGAAGAGCAGGAAATTTTAATACAAGAAAATAACAGTGGACTTTTGGAAAATATAAGCAAATTCCATGACCTTTCAGAAATTCTATGAGCCATGTATTGGCTAGAAATGAGATGGCAACTTCCAAATGACCAGTTAGATGTGCTGAACATGGCCTATTGAAAACTTAAAAGCATAGCATGAATAAATTAGGATATATTCTTACCTTTCCACTTAATTCTATGCTTGCAGGTGCCACAACAAATCATACCCAATATTAGCACCGATAGTGCAGCAATGGCAGGTATAATTATGAACAAGTGCCTTTTCCTCACATGCTTACCCACTCCTGCAGAAGAAACTTGACACAAACGAAGGAAAAACTAAAGAAACACATTAAATTGCTTAAGCAAAATCAAGCTTTCATACAGAAACAAAGCATTGCTTACCTAAATCAGACCTCGCTTGTCTTATATTTAGTTCTGGGGAAGGAGAAAAACCATCTCCTAGATCAAGCAGAGGTCCATTCCAAACCAAGCATCTGCTAAAGTTCTCACTTACTTTTGTATAAGAATAGGCCTCGCATGAACAATTGTTGAGGCATTTGTTCCTACAATCTATTTCACTTGAATCATTTGTCACCGATGCTCGGTCTGGCAATTTGACATTTACCAACTTCCCAAAGCCATCATCTAATCCCCTCTCTTTGGCACACTGCAAAGCTGTTTTTCTCACACAACCACCTGACCAATTTCCCCTGCTCCATTCCTTCAAATCACTTGGCGAAAATCCCTCCGAACAATTGCAAATGGCATCAGATTTCCCATAATTGCATATGCCAAATGGACCGCATGTTGAGTACCGAAGACAGCCTTGGACTCCCAAGTCCCAAACCGCTTCCCATCTGCTTGATCCCTTCTGCCAGATGAACTGCTTGATTGTCCCTGACGGCTCAATGACAAACCTGGTGATGATTGAAGGGTCGGATGCAGTCACCATCATGTAAATCTCATCTCCCTCATCAGTAATGCTTAAGTATGAGATAGAATTATCACCATCAAGGATTCCACCAAACGTAAGCCCATTCCATATATTATCCCTCCAATAGGGCTGGGAGTAGTTCCACATTTTTAACTGAATAACATGCTCCCCTAATAGCTCCATCCCAAAGGAGAAGGCCCCAATTGATGGGTCATCAGCTGCTTTCCAGGACCTTACAAGTGTACTCTTTGAGCTCTTTAAGTCCAACTTGAATTTCATGCTAGGGACAGACGTATCAGTGGGGAAGTCGAAGCTCTCCCACAGTACACTTGTATTTCCTTGACTCCCTTGGTTGCTCATCAATACAAGATTTCCAGTGTCCATCAATTCTGCAGTTACATTGACTTGGGGAGTAATTACACCAAAAACATTAGATGACCAAAGTGTGTTGTTGCTACCGTCCAAGATGACAAGGTTCCCATCACCGGAGATCTCTATGCTACCAAAGGAATCTCTAACTGGTGTTTCCCTGTTGGCGACCCATATAACAGTAGGTTGTGGGATGTTGTTATACCATACTCCCACATAGCGGTTACTGGAGTTGCCAGGACTGAAGAAGCCCAATGCAAAGTTGCCACCAGAAGAAGTGATTGTCTGCCCATCCTTGATTGGCTTCCCTGATGTTATAATGGCATCGTTGATCCGAATTAAGGAAAAACACGAGAGGAAACACAGAATCCAAAGACAAACTAATCTCATTTCAATCAGCTTTTGCTGAATTCTAATGCTTCTATGCAATATACTTAATGCCCACAAATTTCTATCTCACTTATTGCACTGTTTGGAACATCTCATTTATTGAACAATGTAACGATTTTATAGCTCAGTTGGAAGACAACTCCAAGGGCGTAGACATTCGAGCACATTAAAACTAAGTACAATGTAGGTGTTGACCTCTATGATTTACAGGTTGTTAATTCGTGAAGAATTTCGGGAGGTTAGCAGATAAAACTTGGAATCCATCAAAGTTTCATATTTTTATTCATCAAAATCTAATGTTTACAATGATGGAAGACTCATATATATAGCCTAACAAAACTACCTAATAAAAATGACGAAAATTACAACAAAAACCCTCTAAAATATAAAAATTACATTCAACTCCCTGAACATCATCAAACTAATAAAATAGAAAATGATTTCTTCAAATAGTCTTAATATAACTCAAATTTGTCCTACATCAGGGGAGGGAGCTAATAGTGGTGGTCGGTTATATGGTGAACTTCTTTTGTTAGCGAAGAAGATGATTTAATAGACCCAAAGCCAGAGTAAGAAACTGAGAAATGAGGTTTATTTTGTAAATAGAGTTGTGATAATGTTCATGTAGAAATATTACTAGCTTTTATATCCAGCATGGTATTTTAGTTAATATGCAGATGGTATGCTAATGTGCTTTAATATTATGAGGATAGTGTCTTCTGAGATTATCACATTTTCGGAATGTATTCACAATAGCAAGAACTACACCCAACTGCCGCCTCTTGGTCAGTTGCCAAGCCTCGCAAGACTAACCATTGCAGGACTGGATGGAGTGGAGAGAGTCGGGAGGGAATTCTTCGGTGGCCCATCACCCACCTTCCCCTGCTTGACGGACCTTACTTTCATTGAAATGTGGAATTGGTCAGAGTCAGTGGCGTTGTCCCCCATCAGCAGTGAAGACGAAGAAGGAAGCGCTGAGTCACCCATCATGCCAGCACTGGAAAGATTGAAATTCATTTACTGCCCCAAGCTGGAAGCTATGCCCCCAATCTTCACCACCTCCCCAAGCGTGGAGGCAAACAAAGGAGGACACGATGATGATAAGATGAAGTGGGTAGCCAAGAAAAGAAAAGATGAAATCCTTTTTTTTCTCCTACTTTTCACAAAGTTTCTATCATTTTCACTTCCAAAGAGAAAAAAATGGTGCAAAGAAAAAGAGAAGTGCTTGCCAGCTTCATTTCCTCGTCAAGGGCTTGTCATCGTTAAATTCTTGTCGGAAAATAGGCCTCAATAAACCTAAAGAATGTATTTCCCCTCTTCTAAGTATTATTGTACTGCTCACATCTCAAATTAAGTGATCAGCCATCACCTCTTCTCTCAACACCTTCTCCACCACCACCAGTGGAATTAGCTCCCAAATCATGGCGGAGGGAATCATTACCTTGGTAGTAGACAACCTCGTCAAGGTGGCAGCAACTGAAATTGCGTCGCTGTTGGGTCTCACGAAAGAGCTGGACAAGCTTTCCAAGCTTTCCAGTGAATTCATCATTCATCGAAGCACCTTCGGAAGCTAGTACACTTGAGGCATCTGGATTTGAGTGGCACTACATTGACACAACTACCTGCTGCGTCAATAGCAAAACTGAAGGAGCTCCGATACTTGGACTTGTCGGGCACATGTATAGAGACTTTGCCGGAAAACATTGGTACCCTTCCACATCTGCAGGTAATCATCAACTTGGGAGCTTGCTCTAATCTAGAGGAATTGCCGAAAAGCATTGGTACCCTTCCGAGTTTGAGACAATTGATTGTTAAAGGGTGTTGTTCATTAGTGAACTTGCCCAAAAACATTGTTTTCCTTCCACATCTGCGGGTAATCAACCTGGGAGATTGCTCTAAACTAGAGGAATTGTCGGAGGGGATCCTTGCAATGGCTAGTTTAAGACGATTGAATGTTGAAGGGTGTGGGGGATTGAAAAAGTTACCAAATGGAATTGGGAGGCGAAAAGATGTGGTGGTGATATTAGATAAATTCCCAGTAGTGGTAGCTAGTAGAGATGCAGGAGGAGGTAGTAGTAGTAGTGGAGGAGGAGGAGGATGCAGCAACATCGGAGACCTGGGAGCTGTGAATGTGCACATCTCAGGACCGTTTCTCCATATATGCAATTTGGAGGAGGTGGAGAGCAGAGATGAGGCTCGAACTGCCAAGCTAGAGGAGAAGACTGGTCTTCGTTATTTGAAACTGTCCTGGAAATTAGATAGGAATGAGATGGACGATGTTATTGCAGCAGCAGCAGCAGATGGCGTGGTGCCAGGGTTACGTCCACCTCCCCACCTCTCTATCTTAGAAATACATGATTATCCAGGCCGAACATTTCCAAGTTGGATGAGTGACGGCGCCGCCTTTCGCGGCCTTATAAAAGTGGATCTCCGGGACTGCAAGAACTGCACCCAACTGCCGGCTCTTGGTCAGTTGCCAAGCCTCTACAGTCTTTCCATTGCAGGACTGGATGGAGTGGCGAGAGTCGGGAGGGAATTCGTCGGTGGCCCATCACCCACCTGCCCCTGCTTGAAGTACCTTACTTTCGACGGCATGAGGAATTGGTCCGAGTGGGTGTTGTCACCCATCATGCCAGCACTGGAAAGATTGATATTCATTGACTGCCCCAAGCTGGAGGCGATGCCCCCAATCTTCACCACCTCCCTCCGCAGGCTCACCATCAGCAGTCCAACAGCCAATCTCCACCGCTTATGCTCTCTTGGGGAGCTCCCGCAACTCACGGCTTTAAAGCAACTGATCGTCAGGAACTGCCCCGAGCTAAGTGGGAGGTGCCGGTTTGGGGGGAGCTGTGGCCCAAAATCGTGCACATCCCTCACATTGAAATAGAAGGACAAGACATCCAATGCTTGACTTGACCACATAGGCGAGTGCCACTTCCAAGCTTCGTTTTCTTTCTGTCCGCACCTACCTTTTTAACTCATTTTATTCATCTTTTTCACTGCAATCAAAACAAATAGAGTATGCATATTGCGACTCAAGTAAACATCAAAACAAAAACAATCTGAATGTCAGACTCAATTCCCCGAAATGTACATTACACGTCAATTTTTCTCCAAATAGAGCTCAAATGATCATTCAGATGATAATATCTATTTCACCAGTGTCAAACATTTTCCCTTGTACAACGTCAATTTCAATGGTTTCAACAATGGTAGGCATATAACTTCAGAGTTTTTCCATTTCTCAACTCAAATATCACAAAGCTACTACCTTTCAGGCATATAACTTCAGAGTTTGTCACAGATGATAAATGGTAAGTGGATATAAATGTATTTAATATTCGAAAAATTCCTGAATATTCATACTTAATTGAATACCAACCAACGTCCATTAAAATCACCTAGTAATATATTTTCAATTAAATCCAAAATTTATCCAATAAATTAAATTGTCTTAAAAAATTCAAATTTAAACTAATTATTAAAAAAATGTCACTTTTACCATATATTTATTGCATCACACGTAAAATACAACAAGATAAGTTGATATAAACTGTGTTTAGCATAATATGTTGAACAATATATATTATTGTTGTACTGTTAAAATCATGAGGATAAAATTATCCTAGAAAAATTTAAATTTAAATCAGTTATTTTAAGAAAAAGGAGTCACTCCCACGTACATTTACTGTACCGTAAATATATAAAAAAACAGAGCCAGATATAAACGGCGTTTAGCGTAACGTTGTCAGAAAAATACCAGAAACGTACAAGTTGGAAAGACGCGTTATAGGTATCAGCTAGAAAAATGTACGGTTTAGATCTATTCATTCTCGGAGATCAAATCTAGACCATTGAAAAATGTAGGAAATGGGAAAGAAAATCTTTGGAATGCGTGCCCATAACTAAGCGTATCCAATTTTTTAGGGGTATATTAGTCTTTTGAGTCGCTAATACGACGGATTTGCATTAGTATTATTATTACGATTGTAGCGAGGGTAATAGATGGAAATTGGAATGATAAATGCTCACCGTATGTGCTATTAAGGAAAGTTTTAGTGGATATCATAAAATAATATTTATATATATTAAAAATAAAATATATAAATAGGAGGTTGATAAAATTATTATTTTTTAAATATTATTATTACCTAATTTTAAATTTTAAAAAGATACACAAATTAATAAATATTTTAAACTTAATTTGTATTATAATTAGTTTAATAATTAATATGAAATAGTTATAAGCATTAAATTGTGTTAAAAATTTATAATTACGTTTATTATTCATTTTTTTATTCATTTATGTTGTTTTTTAATAATCGAACTCAGTTAATTGATTAAAAGAAAATATGTAGTTCTTATAAGATATATATTTGTATCTCATATATATAAGACTTGTAATAAACGAATTTGTTAGGGCAAGTATTACTATAAACGCACTTTAGTAGTCATATTATTTAAATATTTGTTCCGTCCCATATTTTAGACTCTACTAATTGTGATAATTTATATTAATAAAAAGATTATTACCAGGGATTATTACCCAGGTTCTATAGTATTAATCGAAGTTACAAATATTAATCTTCTCTGATGTTTCATTCAACGTAAATTTACAATACTTTTGCTAGTTGATTGCAACTGACTCCTAATTCGGTGGCACGCCAACCAACTCCAATAAAAAAACAACCGAGAAAGTCCCTTGTAATTCTTATAGTTGACGACGTTGACTTTATTATAACTCTTCCGCTAATATTCAAAGACAGTGGTATTTGATGGCTAAGATGAGGACCCAAATGATGATCTTAAAAAATAAAGTCGCATAAATTATTGCAACTTCTTTTGACCAGGATATAAATCATGATAAGAAAATTGTCACTATTAAATTATTGCAACTTCTCTTGACATGTTAGGCAGATTTGATAGATGAATAAAACCCGCATCAATGCCTAATTATCAGTCTAATTTATTCTTGGTAATAAGTTAATTAATTACACCCGAAATTAGGGCAGAGGATGCTTGTTCGAATTAGGGCAAAAAATATCCTAAAAGCCTCCAAATTTCTTCAAAAATCGGCGCTTTTTCATTCGATTGTTCGTCATTTTCCCGAGAAATGCACCAATTTCGATTCGTTCGTTCGGGACTTCTGCGAATCAATTGTTCGTCATTTTTGTCAGAAAGAAGTTTGATTCAATTGTTCTTCCATATTTCTGCAAAGGGATGAGCTTTTGATTCGATTGTTCTTCCATATTTGTGTTTTCGTTGCTTTGAATAGGCGTGGATGCGGGGAGGATGAAGATATTGACGTACAATGTGAACAGCTTGAGGCAGCGGGTGACGCAGTTCGGCTACCTACTCTGTCTCCTCAACTCCTTGCAGGGCGACATCGTCTGCTTCCAGGTTTCCTCGGTGTCTGAAATATTTCAGTATTTTTTTTGATCCATTGAAATTGTGGTTGTTGGTACACAACTATTTTTTAGCTTAATTTTTGGGCTTTTACAGGTAGAACAGGTTATGAGAAGCAGAATGGGTATGCAGAAATGACGAGGTTTTGTTTGAAAATAGTGGGGAGCTTTGATGATCTAATGTTCTTTACGTTATAAGTGAAACAGTTGATATGAGACTGTAGATCAATTCGAGAAAGAAAACCTTCGTTGTTGTAGTTTAACTTTGGTTTTGTGCGACTTCTCTGAAAAAGAATTGTTCACATTTAGTGTTTTTTGATTCATTAGGATAGTGCTCGTTGGCATACAGCTAGTATTTTTTTGCTTCATTTTTTTAGCTTTTCAAGGTGGAATAGATAATGTGAATAGAATAGATGTGTGATAAAGATGGTGTTTTTTGTTAAAAACAGTGTGGAGCTTGAATGATTTAATGTTCTTTGTTTTATAGTGAAACAGCTGATGATAGTATAGATTAATTTCAGAATGCCTTGATTATTGTAGATCAACTTGGTTTTATTTGACTTATTTGGGATTGTGCTTGATGGTGTAGAAGGGGATTTTGGTTTCATTTCTGAGGTTATATGTGCAGCAGAAGAGATATGTGAGAAGATAATGGTTTGGTTGGGAAAATGGGTGCTTGGATGATTTGTTTTTCTTTTTATGACGAGGGGCATTTGATATGAGAATATGAGACTAGACTTGGGAGTGTTCTTAACATTGGGTTGGTCATGTGCAAAGATGCCAACTGGGTGCCACAGTGAAGAGATAAGAAATGCATTTTTGGGATGGTCGAAAGAGGGATAGATGAAGACTTAAAAGGATGTGGGTAGAGGTGATGAAGAAAAACATATGGTCTGCAATATGATAAAGTGGAGGGAAAGGATCTGTAACCCCCAACTTAATTATTTGGGATGAAGCTGATGAAAAAGAAGAAAAGAAGTTTCAATTGTGGAAGAAATGAGGGTACTTATTCTTATTTGCGTTTGATTTATTAATATGTGTGACTGTGTAGTGCTAATTAGTGGTTGTGACTATGTAGTGCTAATTAATGACTGACATAGATTGCTCTAGATAGTTTTGAGCCATTTGATGAACAAGGAGTTGTTCTTCTTACTGAGGGGTATATATGTGTGTAATGCCCATTAATGTTCAGCTTATAGAATCTAAGGAGAGATCTTGGTGTTGATTGTTGGGGTTCTTACTGTATAAATTTTTTTGGCAGGAGGCTAAGCTATCGATGCAAGAATTAGCGGCTGATTTAACTACAACTGAGGGATATGAGGCTTTCTTCTCATGCACCCACACCTCTTATAAAAGGCTTATTAGATACTCTGGTGAGTTGTTGAAGGTCAACCATTGATGCTAGCTTACTGATTTTGTCGTTAAAATATTACTTGAATGTTTGCCCGTTGTTGATAGTGAGATAGTCTAATCTTTACTGAGCATATGTAAAACCCCATCTTCGGGTATACAGGTTCTTGCTTGTGTTATCTCAGGGTTTTATGGTTAGATCTACGCCGTTGCAGCGTGTAGTATCTATTTGAGCTGTTTCAGGGCATCTTTTTTACATGCATCTTAGGAATTTAAGACTAACGGATTGCCCTTGTAGGCCTAGATTGATTTCATTCTTAGATCTTCATTGAAATCAGTTCAGAATTTCGAGACCCACTTAGTTTTTTTGCCTCGATTTCCGTTCGTAGAGTCTTAGTTAGGCTTCGAGTTAGTTTCGACTTTTGTCGGCGTTGATCCGAACTTTCCAACCATATATATATATATATATATACCATAGGTAGATCCCGCTAGGCCCGCGAGTTGCCGGATGTCAAGATCATGCCACGTGGCAAGATCAGATCATGCCAATCAGCCTAACTTCCTCCCATTTTTCTGGGATTTTTCCCATTGAATCACACCTTCATCTTCCTCTTTTGCTCCCATTGAATGACTTTGTTTTTTGTGTAATCCAGTGGCTCTCTACTTCAACGGGGCTACAAACATTCTCTACACTTTTGGAGGGCGTGCAGTTACAGTGTAATACAAATCCTCCACCAATCTTGCTCTCCTGGAGTAACATGCCATTTTATATGTATGTCTCTATTCAAAACAACTGGTTTTAGTACTAGTACCGGTAAGTAAGTAGTACAACAAACAATGGTGCCCATTAAGAGATTCATGTTCCTTTGTCCTCACTTGGGCCCTCCCCAAAAAATTGGTACAAGTACTCCACAATCATAAGAATCAAAATAACACAAGATCGTGCATTGGTTTGGAAGCTCCAAAATTTGATTAATGGTGGTGAACCAGGGAGATCATGCATGCCATGTGTAAGCTTCAGAAGTTCAAGGCCATATACCTGCCAGCAACCCAGTAAGTATTTACATTGACACTTCCTTCGGTTGCCTCTGTCTACTGGGCTTTCGGTGCCATGCTTCTGAATCACTCCAATGCCTTTGCTCTGCTCCCAAGAACACCCTTCAGAGACATGGCTGTCATTCTTGTGCTCATTCACCAGGTCCCCCTCTAATTCAAACTTTTTCTTTATTCATGCTTGTTTTTTATTCTTATATATATATCCATGAATTGAACACTCAATGCAAAAAAAGCAGCCTTTTTCTTTAAGTGGTACTCAGATTCAGATGAACAGCGTACCTCTTCTATGCTACTAAAAAGTTGATTTATTGGCTGCCCTTTTATATAACTTTTAGTTAATAAAAGTAATGAGTAATACATTACCACAT
>JAURVB010012199.1:0-18389 GCA_033002965.1 Piper betle | reverse complement strand
GTATTTCTTTAGTTTTTTGCTTTGGTTGTCCCGAATGTACCGTTACCTTTAAAGGTACTAGCGAAGCTTCTGGTCCTGGTGAAATTGCTGGTACTGATGGAACTGACAACTTGTGTAACTTTGCTACTTTAGGAGGCTTTAGCGGTGGATAGTTAGCTGTTGGTTTAATGAAGTCCAGCAAATCTATTGTAGCAGGATAGACATGACTAGACAGTTGTTCTCGAGCCAACTTTAGGACATTTCCCTCCATGAAGAATGCGGCATCTGCAAAATGTGCTTCCTCAAAGGTGAAGGGGTTTCGAAGCCCCCGGACTCGGATTTGACATCCTTTACTAGGTGCAGCTTTAATACATTGGTGCCACGAAGATGGCACACATCGGTGATCATGAATCCATGGTCGACCAAGAAGCATGTGCCACATTGGATCAACTTCTAGGATGTGGAATATGTGTGGTAAACTGAAAGGACCAATAGAGATGTGTAAACACACCGTTCCTAATGACTCACATGGTACAGGAGACACTGAATTGATTGTAGTATCATCTGGCATGAGGTTTTCCTTAGTATAGCCCAATTCAAATAACACATGAATAGGTAGAATGTTGATTGATGATCCTTGATCCACAAGTGCACGGCGAACAAGCTTGTTGCGGTGCTCCACACTAATGAACAAGGGCCGATTGTGGTTAGGTTCAGGGTGACACAAATCATCATTGGAGAAAGTAATGATTCCAGCTGGTATTGGTAGAGTATCGTCCGCATGCGGCCAAGACGGATTAGTACGGGATCTTTGTTCTTTATTTATTCGAGTTAGAACAGGCAAAGGACGTCTTAAGTACTCTACATCTGTGATATAGTCTTTTATTCCACTTGAGTTTATAAAGAAACTGTCTTCTCCATTTCTAATTGCAAATTCTGACAAAGCTTGTTCAACTGTGAACCGGGCAGTGGGTGAGAAGTGCAGCACATCAAACATGTGCACTAACTCAGGTATTTTCCTTAGCTTTTTCACAATTTTCATTTGGTCAGCTTCCTTTTCTAGTATAGGAGAAGAAAAATCCTTCTTTCCTTCTTTCACCGAACTCAAGACAACTTCTCTTTTCATACTTTCATCTCTTTCAGGTTGCTTTTCCTTTTCTTCCTCGGGCTCCTTGACCGTGCTTGGTTCATTCTCTTCTTTTTCTTTGTCCGGTACCTTCAACGGCGAGGTCAGATGACTTGTTGTCATGACATTAGCTGTTAGTGCTTTTTGTGTCGCGGGAGCTTTATATTTGATTTCTCCTTTGTTGAGTAGTTCTTGAATCTTTTCCATTATGTTCCGACATTTAACTGTCGGGTGGCCAACCATTTGATGGTATCGACAGAAATTATCTTTCTTCTCGTCCTCCAGCTTTGGTGGAACCTTTGGTGTCCATGGAGTAATCTTTCCTTGCTTAACTAAAACATCGAACCACCTTTCAGTATCTCCAACATTGAAAGTGTAGTCCTCTATATTTCTCCATTCGCGCCGTTGTCGAGATGCGGCTTTTTGCCCTTCATTGTTGTTCCTTGGTTGTTTTTCCCGACCTTGCTCGCCGAGTTCAGTGACAGCATTGGTTGATGCCTTAGCATTTTTCAAGGAAGCAGAAACTCTTCCAAGTTCTTCAAAAATCAACACTCTTTCAAAGAGTTGTTCAAAAGTATTGCATTGTGCACTACTTAAAAACCAAGCAGCCAGTCCGACATTCATTGCACAAATCTTTACGAGTTCCTTAATATCAGGGGTCTCTTTCATCTGAGATGTTAGGCTTCTAAACCTCTTCACATATGTTGCAAACTGCTCACCCGGTTCTCTCCGACATTGTCGCAAGTGTTCTATCTTTACTGGGATTTCCATTGACTGAAAATGTTCTATGAATTGTTCAACAAACTTATCCTATGAGCTGATTGATCCAGGAGGACGATTATTGAACCATCTTAAAGCATTGCCACTGAGAGATGCAGGAAATTGTTGTAATTTTAGCTTCTCATTCATTGCAATTGTTCCACACTCAATTTCGAAGATTGTAAAGTGGTCTCCAGGATTGCCGTCTCCGTCGAACTTTGTGAAGGTTGGGCGTTTGTACTTTTCCGGCAAAATTTCAGTGTACACTTCATCAGCTAAAGGACAGAGACATTTTATTGCTTCACTTGGTTCTTTTTCCTTATGCGCTATCAATGCGGCAATCAATACGGCTTGTGCATGCATTGCAGCTTTTAACTCATGAATGCGGGCGTCTTGAACTGATGCAAATGGTGCAATTGGTGCTACTGGAACCACTGTAGGGTAGACTTATGGTGGATGACTGACTGGTAGCTGAGCTATGGTGGTGGAAACTAATTGTTGAACCATTGACATTAAAGGCGGTGCCATTGGAACAGGCACTGTGGTCGTAATCGGCAGTGGGAATGCCATAGAAACCGAAGATTGGGGGATAGCAGGGTTGTACCATGGGTATGGGTACGGTGGCTGGTAGTGAGGTGGTTGTGAAAACCATGTTGTATGTGGGAGTGGACTATGCTCAGTCTGTAAAGACCCGAGATATATATATATATATATATATATATATATATATATATATATATATATATATATATATATATATTCGACGCGGTGGGATCGAACGTTGGTATCCATGAATTTGTTTAAATTATTTACCCGCTACCCGGTTAATTATTAATTACCCGGTCAAGTGGAAAGTATTAGTTAACCGGTTAAGTATTTTTACCCGGTTAAGTAAACCATACCATTTAACCGTTTAAACTAGTAAAGTGAACCATACCATTTAAGAGGTTGAGTGAAAAGGTTAAGTGAACCGTGTTAATTACCCAATTACGCGGTTAAAGGAATTATGGTGAAAGGGTGCTTCCACAAACCCTAGCCGTCATTTATTCTTTATAAAAGGAGAAGGGGTCGTTGAACCTAGGAAATACCAATGGATGATGGGGTGTGAGAATTTAATGAAGGGGTCGTTGAACTTAGGAAATACCAATGGATGATGGGGTGTGAGAATTTAATGAAGGGGTCGTTGAACCTAGGAAATACCAATGGATGATGGGGTATGAGAATTTAATGGAGGGAATGGTTGAAGTGTATATATATGCAGGAGGAGGGAGTATTTCATCCCTCATCTCCGTCCCAGGCGACCTCCCCATTACTGTATTAGGGTTCACGGGTCATAGTCAGACGTAATCACAAATCAGGTACGTATAATAGATAGAACATCATACTTTCCTTGTTGGTAACCTAGGTCGGCCTGAGCCCAGATTCGACTACCATGCACCGAGTGCTACCGGGGTCAATGAATTGACTCAGTCCGACACTGGGTCGTGTTATGTACGTGAATTTTGTAATGCATCGACATTGTTTTGGAGTAGTGATAGCCACCCCATAAAAAGGCTACGGCCGGGGTGAGTGAGGCACAGCGATTCCTCCATCGCACTGGAGTGCAGTGATAGCCGCCCCATAAAAAGGCTACGGCCGGGGTGTGTGAGGCACTGGCACTGGAGTGCAGTGATAGCCGCCCCATAAAAAGGCTACGGCCGGGGTGTGTGAGGCACTGGCACTAGAATTGGTAGTGAGAGCTTCCCCACAAACGGGGCATAGCAATCACCTGAGTGCAGTGATAGCCGCCCCACAAAAAGGCTACGGCCGGGGTGTGCAAGGCATTGGCACTGGAGTGCAGTGATAGCCTCCCCATAAAAAGGCTACGGCTGGGGTGTGCGAGGCACTGGCACTAGAATTGGTAGTGAGAGCTTCCCTACAAACGGGGCATAGCAATCACCCGAGTGCAGTGATAGCTACCCCACAAAAAGGCTACGGCCGGGGTGTGCGAGGCACTGGCACTGGAGACGGTAGTGGTAGCCTCCCCACAAAAAGGCTACGGCCGGGGTGTGCGGATCACAGCGGATACCTCCTCTGCATTGTTTTGGAGTATAGCGGAATCGCTCCACCGCATATTAAAATAAACATAAGGAAATAGTGGAATGTACTTGTCTTGTTTTATCTATTATACTACTTAGTGTTGTAATCACTAACGCGGAATTGCCTCCGCAGGTATGCAAATACGAGATTAGGAGATTGACATCCAGAGTATGGAGCAGAATAAATATGAGGACTCCTTTTTTTATTTAATTGAGAAATAAGTGTGGCTGCTGGGAAACGGTCCAAGACTGTGGGATCTTTATATATGTTTTTGTTAAATAAAAATGTTAGTCATATTTACTTAATTGTGAGTAACACCTGGCCAGCTAGGCCCACAATATCGTGAAAAATGCCGGGTCGTTACACAGTCCGACTTAGTTGCATAGTGGGATAGTGTTGTGTCCAACTTGGCTCGGACTCAGGTGATGAAATTATCAAAGGGGATGCTTGTGACATAGGTCCCGAGACATGAGAAAACATGTTATTCACTCGAGGGGTGTTTGACAAATCCACATTGACTGGAGCGGTCACCAAAGGACTTTCCTGTGGCACCGTTAGAATGCTTGTTATCGGTTGGCTAGCCGGTTGGCCCATTTCGTCTAGACTTTGCCGGATTGCTGGCTGGTCCATCTCTTGTGGACTTCGCCGGATTGCTGGGTCGGCATCTTCTCTTGAGATGCACTTCCCATTGCGATGGAGGCTTGCCTATTTAAGGCGAGTGCACCGTCAAGTGCCGATTCAAGTTGTCTAATCCGTTCTCGAAGTTGTTCGTTCGAGTTCGAATTTTCATTATGCAGGATAGTTGGATCGCCCATGTTTGCGGTGGATTGTACTAATAATTCAGATTGATTTGTTGCAGGTGCATGAGAAGGTTCTTCTTCACTAGCGCCCTTTTGTCTTGCTAAATTCCTCGTCTCAGGGGCCATCTTCTTTTGTACACACTATCTCCTCAAACTGCACTGCTACCTCTGACGGTCCCCAGTGGAGTCGCCAAAATTATGTTCGGGCGCGGGATCGTCCGCCCCCTCGAATCGGTTCTTGTGTGTGATTCGGGTTTAAAGGTTCGGTGGGACCGAGGTGCCCTTGCCGCACAAAGAAATAGTGCAATAAAAATACTATCACAAACACAAAATAATATGCTGGAAATTTTTACGTGGTTCCCCAGAGGATTCAACGTGAATTCCTAAGGGTCACTCCACGGTGAGGTCGATGCTCACAATCCACTATTTTCTTTGAAGATTACAAATTACAATGCTTAGTGGAATTTTTGCCACTTTAATTCTTTAATTCCATATACACCTTGCAATGCCTCGATGAAGAACTCAACTCAGCTGCCTTGAGAGGGAAAATCTGTCACAGAGTATCTAGCCAATCGGAGTAAGAGAATAAATCCAGAGCTGAAGTTTAAGTTGATCCCAATTAAATTGGTCCTGGTCTCCAATCTCTAAACGACTTGTCTGATGGGCGAGTACGGACTAAGTTATGAACAACACTTATCCACAACAGCAAGGCAAGGTTTCACAACGTTGAGCTCCAGCGTCTATGGCAGTGGCTACTTGGCTCTTCGAAAGACAGCCCCTTCTTCACTTCGCGATTTTTTCCGGCGGCTACAACGACGAAATTTAGTGAAACTCAGTTTGGGTTTATAGATCACTTCTTCGCCTTCACGTTGAACCTCACGACGGGGCCGGGAACGACCGGAACTGGTCGGAAAAATTAGCAAACTCCGACCTTCGCTGCTCTGTTTTCCGCTTTGCCGGCCAGCAACGTCCTCACTTCCCGATTTTTTCTTGGAGACCTCAGCGGCGAACTCTGGCGGCTCTCGATTTGGGTTTGCAGATCACTTCTCTGTCTTCACGTTGAACCTCACGACGGGGCTGGGAACGACCGGAACTGGTCGGAAAAAATTAGCGAACTCCGACCTTCGCTGCTCTGTTTTCCGCTTTTCCTGTCAATAACGAGAAAGGGGTTAGACAATGGACTCCCAAGCTTTGGTATGATCCTTTGTAGCTACTCTACGACAGCAAGATGTGGCAACAGCATTGATGGGCAGTAATAGAACTCTTTCTTGGCATGGTAGGGCTCCACACTGGGCTCTCACAGGTGCACATTTCCTTCTCTTCAAGCAGCGGCGGTGTTAAACGAGGGAACAATTCTGATGCTTCAAGACAGCAAAAGGCATACTTAAGCAGCCTTCAACGCGTCTCCACGGCTGATAACAGCAATTCAGAGCAGCACGACGATCGGATGGTTTCTTATGGCCATTTGTTACAGCGATGTAGCATGGGTGTCAACCTGGGCACTTCTCGGTTGAGCAGAGGGCAATTTCTGGTGCAACAGCATCACCTAAAGGCGGCAACAATTCTCCTTTCCAAGGAAAGGTTTCTAATGGTGACGGGACGACGACGAACCTCCAGCAAAAGGTCTTTCACCATGAAAGAATAGAGCAGCGAGGCAAATCCGTGATGGTGTGTAGCAATGATAGCAGCAGAATTCCGAAGCCAAAAGCCATGGGTGTCCTCGGTATAGTTATCCCTCCTAGCCAACCTTCCTCCTCCGCAGAATGTCACCGACAGCTAGTTTGCAATGGCGGGAAACCTCCTAAGCGTGGCTTCAAGGGGAAAGGGTGGCTACTTCGACGAGGTTGGGCCAAGGCAACAACTTGACTGCAGCGGCTTCCCTCCTTCATGGCAAACGGGTAAGGGAATCCATGACGGGATGACGAGGGCTCCGAACAACAACCTATTCCGTCGAGGGTGTAACTCTAGGACTCTTCGGTGATGGTGACCTCTACAGATGGTGACGAAAAATTCCCATGAATCAGAAAGAGGCATAGTTACAGGGGAGCCGGGCAATGGGCAATAATTCTTCGGATTCCAAAGCTATGACGCCAATCTCAAATTTTTCCCCCCCTCGTCTTCAGCAATAACACCCATCTTTTATAGAATTGGGATAACTCCGGAGAGATTGATTTCCTCCTGCGGCTCTAAAGTGTCTACCTCTTCCTCTAACAATTCTTTCTCCGGCAGTTTTGGAACCGTATGACCCATTCTCTTATAACATGGAGGAAGTCATCCACGTTAACAAACAAACACCAATCCTAGGAATTATTCACATGACTGGATAAACATAAATATGTGCAAACAAACTCCCTATCATTATCTATAATATTGGTTGTTGTGACCATTCCAACATGTCCATTTATTAGCAGATGGTTTAGTCCACCATGTCCATTAGTTAGCTGATGGGTCAGTCCACCATGTCCATCTATTGGCTGATGGGTCAGTCCACCATGTCCATTACCGGCTGGCAAGTCTAATCCTCCAAGTCCGTTATCGAGTAGTGAGTCCAATCCACCATGTCTGTAATTAGTTGGCGAGTCTAATCCGCCATGTCCAGTTTATTGGTGGATGGTTCAGTCCATCATGTCCATTATCAACTGGCAAGTCCAATTCGCCTTGTCCGTTATCGGCTGGTGAGTCCAATCCACCATGTCCGTAATTGGCTGGCGAGTCCAATCCGCCATGTCCAATTTATTGAATTACTGGCTGTCAGGTCCTTTCTGACATGTTCGTTATTTTATTATGAAGGGCGTAGCCCATGTCGGACTGAGTCAATTCCTTGACCACGATTGCACTTGGTGCATGGTGGTCGAATCTGGGCTCAGGCTGACCAGGTTGTCTATAAGGGAAAATGCAACATTTTAAATAATTATACGGACTTGAAAATTTGGTGAAGAACCCGCAACTATAACAAATAATTTTAAAGTCCTCGCCTTTGTGTGTCAAATATGCTCACAACCTATTCAGAGGATGTTTTATTTAACCACAGAACTTTCCTTTATATAGAAGAATATGTGTGGAATTGTAGAAATCATTGCATTAAATTTTATAAATATGTGTGGAATTTAGGAAGTCACTATATTAAATTTTATAGAAAAGAATGTAATTACTCATAACTATATTTGTGTGATCATAGAAGGTCAAAAACTATGAATGGGTTACAATTAATAAAATATTGATTTCCATGAATTAATTTAATTAAATAATTGGTTCATTTTAAGATTTACAAAACCCCAAATAAAATTACCTGATTATTTTCAGGGTTTTACATCTTCCGAAGGTGAGCAGCTTTGGACTGAAGAATAGAAGTGTGGTTGGTGTTTATTTTACCAACCTAGGTATGGTGAATTGATAATAACTTAGGACATCCTTTTATCTTTCTTGTGTTATAATTATGGCTATGGGAAACGGTCTGAGGCTGTGGGATGATTATTTTATATATCTTCATATCCTATTAGAACATGATTATTTTATGATTTACAAATTTCCTAGACTTATTTTTATGATTTACGTTGACATTATTACACATTTTTAGTTAAGACCCAGTTCGGTTCGGGTGGGTCGTTACAAAATATTAAATTATTCATGTGAGATAATTAATTAAATCCTACTATACATTTTAAATTAATTATCTAAATTATAATTCACACTTAACAAATGCTAAAAAAATTATTAAATTATAAACAAGTATTTAACTTTCCTTTACGATGATAATTACTTAACCACGATCTTGACGATGTAGTTTACGGTTATAATTTTTAGTTGCTATCTTTATTAATCGTAATTTAATTAATTAAGCTATTCGATTAAATTAATTATATTATTTTGTATTATCCTAATTCAAAGATATTTCTAATACAATTATTTTAAATCATTCAACTCAATAAAATTTTGAACCTTATTTATTTTCATTATACTAATTAGGTTCTTTTTACACGATTATAGTTTAATAACCCATTTTCTACCTTATTAACTCATTATAAAATAATCATTTTATTTACTTAGTATTAAATATAATATGGTAAAGGTGAAAATTTTATTTTATTAATTTCTTATAACCATCTGATTTAATTTAATCACTTATAGTAGCTGATTAATTATCGACCGTTTATCGTTAATGTATTTTTATTACTTATGTCCATGTCGATTTCATCTAATAATTAATTAGTTTAGCAACTTTACCCCATAACCCATTAGAATAATTATTTTTAAAGATTTATTATAAATTAGGATTATTTTTTACTCGAGCCGGTGTCGAGTCAACTATTATTTACACGTTTGCCACCCTTCTTCGTCTTTCCTGACACCATCCTTTGCTCCCAACTTCAGCCGCCCCCATCCACGTTGTTGCCGACCACCGCCAATCGTCTCTGGATGCGATCAATCATCACCGTCCAGCCTCACCGTGCCATCACAGTGTCACCCCGGTCGACCCCGGGCCTCCTTCCAGCCGCGGCGATGCTGGCATCGCCACGCCTAGCGACGCGAACCCATCGCCACCTAGGACGGCCAGATTTCTTCACCCATCGTCGTCGCCTCTGTTTTTGCCCTTTACTACCCTAGGTTGGCATCCAGACATGTGAGATCGGCCATACACTGATCAATGAAGAGAGTAGGATCATCTTCCGACGTCGGAACGACCATCGCCATTGATTTCTGGTGAAGCTTAACCATGATTTCCTATCTTGCCAACCTTGAGAACTCATCGGCCATTTCAGTTTAGTTTTCTTTCTTTCATGTTGATTTTAAACTTTATTTCTCATGTTTATCAAGCTTATTATCAGGTAAAAATAATATGCATGCAAGAAAATTAAGAAGAGGGAGATAGGAAGGATTACCGAAGCAAGGAAGAAGCACCGGTAAGGAAGAGGAGAACTAGGCAGCTAAGGTGAGGAAGACGTCCCTTATAAAAAATGAAACGAAAATGACAGCTAGGGTATGTGAAAACACCCACACCTATGAGATCCCTCAACTTAATCCCACATCTAACACCTACTGGGGAAAGATCCTACTTATAAGTGAGAATGGACTATAGATCTTTAACTTGGGTTAACCATTTTAAAGAAATAACATAGGCCCATTACATTGCACTTTGGGCTGGGTCGTTACAAGTGGTATCAGAGCAACCTCGTTACGTGTTAGATGGTAGGTTGGACTAGGATGTTGGCTAGGCTGCCGGTTACGGGCCAAATAATGTCCTGGGCTGGGGTTAGTAATGGGCCAAATGTAGGAATTTCGGGAACGAAATTCCTAAGGTGGGTGGATTGTGAAATCCCTCAACTTAATCCCACATCTAACACCTTTTGGAATATGATCCTGTTTATAAGTGAGAATGAACTATATATCTATAACTTCAGTTAATCATTTTAAAGAAATGACTTAGGCCCACTACATTGCACTTTGGGCCAGGTCGTTACACTAACACCCGTATTTCATTTAATAGGGTAACTCGGTAAATAGTAAAATATAATAATTAACGGGGTACAGAATAATAATAATTCTCCAACGTTCGGTCCTTCCCGGAATGCATTTGGTCCTACCCGGACAGCATCGAATATATTATTTTTTCTTTTTTCCACAGTCTTTACAGGTGATGAGATTTGGTATGTCTGGAAAGTTAAGTACCAAGTACGTGGGACCACATGAGATACTGAGGAGAGTATGTGCATTTGCTTACCAGTTAGCTTTATTGCCTACTCTAACTTCAGCCCTTGACATATTTCAGAATTCCATTCTGAAGAAATAAATTACAGATGCATCCAATAAGATAAATTTCAGCCAGCTGGAAATTCAGGAGGTTATGTTTCATATTGAGAAACCCCTAAAGATTCTAAACACCAAGAAAAGCGTACTAAGGATAAAAACTATCCCTATGGTGAAGGTTCTTGTAAAGACCATGGAAAGAAAATAGAAAAATGGACATGGACGCGGTCTGAGTAGGGCCAAACATGTTATATTCTTTACCTGGTTAATTATTACCCATTTTATTATTTACCCGGTTACCCAGTTAAGTAAAATATGGTGTTTTTATATACCCTAACCATCATTTCATTTTATTTTATGAAGACGTACTCCACCCTAGCCTTCATTTGCATTTTCTTCTCCTCTTCCTTGTCAAAGCAAGCATCCTCCTTGTTTTAGGTATTTTCCCTATCTTCTTTTCTTTTACTTTCTTCCATTGGCAAGCCGTAGAGTTCATGTTTAGACATCACTGCTAATTTATTTGTTGTTGTTGGTGGATATCATGATCTGTTTAATAACAGTTGATTTTAATGTTGTAAATTGCTATAAAAAAATTTACATTAATCTTAATTGATAATCGTGAGGATTACGATTTTAAATCAATAAGAAAACAAATTAATTTTTACACCACTTAGATCTATGGCCGACGAGTTCCCCTGTTCGGCGAGATGGTCAAGCACAGGCAAAGCTACGCCGAGAATCGGTGGCAACAGTCGTTCTGATGTTGGAAGATGATCATACTCTTTTCGTCGATCATTATATGGTCGATCTCACGTGTGTGGATGCCGTCCTGGGGTGGTAAATGGCCAAAAACAGAAGACGGCAGCCAAAACAGAGGTGACAGTGGTGGATGAAGAAATTTGTCCATCCTAGGTGGGGATGGGTTCCAATCTGGCCAGGAAAGGTCGATAGGGGGTAGAGGGTGTCGATGCGACCACCCAATTGAGGTGGCAACGCTCGCCGACGGTGGAATTAGCGACGTGAACGTGTCGCTAGTGTGGCGGTGCAGTGGCTGGAAGGTGACCAGAGACAATTGCCAGCGACAGCTGCAGGCAGGGACAGAGGACGGCACCAGGGAAGAAGAAGAAGAAGAAAATTCCCTGGGTGGAAAACTTGTAAATAATGCTTGACTCGACATAGTTCGAGTTAAATAATAATACCAACTCATAATAAATCTTTAAAAATAATCATTTTAATGGGTTATTAAACAATAGTCGAGTAACAATCACAAACATCGAACCTAAATAGTATAATGAAAATAAATAAAGCTCGAAACATTATTGAGTCAAATAATTTAAAATAATTGTACTAATAATATTTATGAATTAAAATAACACAAATTATTCTTAATAATTTAATCAAACATCTTAATTAATTAAATTGCTATAAATATTATTAGTGATTAAAAAATTGTAATCGTAAATTAAATCATCAAGATTGGGGTTAAGTAATTATCACCACAATGGGAAATTAATTACTTGTTTATGAGTTAATAATTATTTCATAAATTGTTAAGTACTAATTATGATTTAGATAATTAATTTAAAATGTAAAGTAGGACTAAAATCATTATATCATATGAATAATTAATTATCTCACTAGATTTGTTGAAAATTTAATATCTAATATTTTGGAATTATTACATGTTATGTTGTCATAAATTTTAATATATATATATATATTAGACATTTAGGCACATGCATTCCTACTCGAATAAAATTATACTTATGTATACTTTTATATTCTCGTTTAGATTAGGATCGTTGGTCACAACTGCAAGTTCAAAATATCCAGATCCGTATAATTATTTAAAATATTGTATTTTTCCAAGCTGGTAACCTTTGTCGGCTCTAATCTTAGAATGAACTAGGAGATAATAACTAATCTCTGAATGACCTGAGAGACCACCTATTCTTAGAATGAACTGGGAGATGATTTCTAATCTCAAAATGAACTAAGAGATAATGACTAATCTCAGAATGAACTGGGAGACGATTTCTAATCTCAGAATGAACTGGGACATGATGATTAATCTTAAAATGAACTAGGAGAGGATTTATAATGTCAGAATGAAGTTGGAGATAATGACTAATCTCAGAATGATCTGGGAGACCACCTAAATCTCAGAATGAATTGGGAGAAAATTTATAATCTCAGAACAACCTCATAGACAATTACTAATCTCATAATGACCTGAGAGACTTTTACAAATCTCAGAATGACCTGAGAGACAATTACTAATCTTAGAATGACCTGAGAGATAATTGGTAAAAGGCGTGTGAAACGATAATAAAGACGGGTGAAATGATAATAGGGATTATATTGACTTGTTTTATTTAATTACGCGGCTTAGTGGTTTTATCACTAATGTGGAATTGCCTCCGCAAGTGAGCAGCTTTGGACTGAAGAATAGAAGAGTGGTTGGTGGTTCTTTTACCAACCTAGGTATGGTGAATCGATAATAAATTTGGACTTCCTTATTATTCTCTTGTGTAATAAATGTGGTTATGGGAAATGGTCCGAGGCTGTGGGATGGTTATTTTATATATTGTCATGTGTATTAGAACTTATTTTTATGATCTATGAATTTTAGACTTAATTATAGTATTAAAATTCATGTTTTGGAATTACTATGTTCTTGCATATTACGTTTACATTATTGCATATTTTAGGTAACACCCAGTCCGGTTCGAGCGGGTCGTTACAGTTCTCTTGAGAAATCATGCCCTAGAAGAAGCCACATGTAACACCCCGTTTCGGCTCACCCGTGAACCGACTCAAAAATGGCACCGGCGACCGAACCGTTCGCTTATCTACTAGATTCAGTTAAGCCGACCCGGATCTACTCTCCGCGTCTCAAGATGGAGATGGAAATATAAAATGCATGAATGGGAACGATTGGGTTCTAACGCTGTCCTACATGCATGCTATGATGTACAAGCAAAATAAGACAAAACAACAAATGAGAAACCAAAAGAAAATATATACTATTTTATGAAAATAGGATAACACATAATAATCTACCATGACATTCAATCATTATCTCATTCATTTTTACCTGAGCCGAGTCTGAACTCCAAGGCTCCCTACTCATTCATATTTATCAGTTCATTTCATAACAAGTAATTCATTCAAGTAAACACATCAAAATTATCATTTACATAACAATAACACACCATCATTATACGTTACACGTGGCAGGTACATGTTTGTGCGGTTCCATGCTGCTCCTCCTCAGTCCCGACAGCTTTCATCGCTCGTATTCCTCACCTATATATAAATGGAAAAACCGTCAGTAACGAGTGTTACCGGCCCGAAAATAACTAATATCAATCTGGCACAGGAGAGCAAACTCTCCTGTTGAATTAAAACCATATACTTCCTCAAGAACTCTCATCAGGGCACATACGGGAGCCGTCGTCGTTGGGCCGTCGCCCTCGGGTCGACGGCGTACCCCTTTCTTTCTCATTCTCATACCATGGCCATTTCTCAAATCAGGTTAAATAATCTTTCATTAAAAACATTCTACAACCCTACTTTTATTATTAGGGATTAAGAAAATTATTTTTTGTTTGATAAAAATTGGACTTAAAACGAAAAACATAAAGAAATTCATGTTGAGAACTCTAGCACTAGTGTCACGGCTCTAATAAGACACGCTGCTGCGCTCCAAATCGAGAAGAAGAAGTAAGATGCAGTGCCGCAGCCTCCAAACATGATACATACTGCACACAGACTTCATTAATATTGTTTATCCTATGATGATCACCACGACAATGACCTTCTCGATTATGAGCATCACGACACTCACACAACTTATAAAGTGAACACAAGGCCCAGTGCCACGACCCTGAAGGGCAGCTAGTATAGTGGCATTCATGCCTGACTTGACTTTTTCATGTGCATTTGGTAAAGTTGATCGGTGGACGTAATGTTTATGATTATGTAATCTCTGAATGATGTTAGTATGAAAATATTAACATATTACTAACATTTATAATGGGGTGTATGAAATCATAATCATTTGGTATATTGATAGGTAGACTAGTCTGAATTGTAATACTTGTTAATTATCATCCAAAGCGGTAGAAACTCATGTAGCTAAGAATCAGAGTTTCAGCTACCCAAACTATAACTACCTGCCCCTTTCCATATTAATAAATATCCGAAGGCTGGACCATTACATAATAAAATAAATAAACAATAAAAGTGTATCATGAGAGAAATGTAGAATATTAAATATAAGCGTTGATTGTTGTCAATAACCACCATATATACTAATAACAAGTCCATTTATATAATACTAAATCTAAGTCCAATACTGAATCAGCAAAAGGAAGTCTACAACGTGCAGTAAGTTCAACTAATAATACAAATGATAGTAAACAAAACTTTATGATCTAAGTCCTCCATCTCGTCGCTTGGATTTAATCTCCACTACTTGTAAACAATATAAATTCTTCGATCAGTACAAAGGTAGATGTTGTTTCTACTACCTACATTTGTAGTAAAAATAATAAAAAATAATGGTTAATCACCGGTAAATCTCAACATCAAGTGATTAACATGGAATATCAACAATATTGTAAAACCTAGCTTTGGGTTAGGGTTTTACGCGAGTGTAGGTTGCCCAGTTTGGGCTAGTCTCGAGTTGGTTCAAATGAGTTTAAACAAGACCAATTTTTAGAATATGAGTATGGGGCCCAGATTGCTATATGAGCATATTATGGTGGCTGAGTATGCCTAACATGCAGATGATAGCTTGAGTTAGGTTACAGCCGAGCGTGAGTTATCAGTGTATACGTAGGGTATACATGTGATTTTTATGACTTAGCCAGGGATTTAGACCTAGATCTAGGTTGTTGCAGTGTTTAGTATTTGTTTGGGATTTTTAAGTTATTTCATTTGCATGCAGCATAGGGATATCAAATCACCAAATTGTGCTCCTGTGGGCCCAGTTTGATTGAGTTTAGGGTTCGAGGCGCATTTTGCCTTCTCGCCTCGATTGCCACCTATATAGTCACTTTTAGGACTTGAGTGAGTTTAAACTTTCGACGGTCTCGATCCAAGCTTTCCATCCATATGTATATTGTATAAACCCATAGGTGGATCCCAGTAGACCACGAGTTGTTGACATTTAGATTATGCCACATGGCAAGATCTAAACCATCCACGTCAGCCCTAGCAATCTCCCTGTAATGACCTGTCCGTTCTGAGCCATGAGCTAAGTGTTACTATATAAAACTAAGTGTCTCGTAAATTAACTCAGTCCCACCAAGGCTACGAAATAAGAATAAATAGATTTCGAGTAACTATACGGACCTAGAATTTTGATGAGACACCCACAACTATGACATACGATCCTAATCTTAATAAAATAATAAAATTATATACAGTTATAATTTTATATGAGGTAACATGCATGCGAGAGGAAGAGAAGAGGTGTACGTATACGCGAGAGAAAATGGAGAGGCTCCCAACAAGGATGAGAAGATACTGATGGAAAAAAGTGTTAGAAAATAGATGTGCTAGCGGAATCAACTTAAAGAAAATATTTTCCCCGAAGCTACTCAATTAATTTCTCTAAAGCACTCCCGTTATGAGCTAAATGTGCTCTCAAACTATCAAGATGATGTTTCATGTAACATCAACAAAATTCTCCTTTATACAGAAGAATATGTGTGGAATTCAAAAAGTCAGTACATTAAACTACTATAGAAAAGAACATAATCACACATAAGTATAGAAAACTCCAAGAATTACTGTGATAACGAAAAGCTTACTCTATAAAAGCTACTTTAAATATCTTCACATTTGCCTTTAAAAGTTCATTTAAGAAAAATCACGATTTATATTTTTCTTTCCACTTCTACTTTGTGATGGTTGATGTAAAGACCCGGAATATATATATATATACTATATATATATATATATATATATATATACATATGTATATATTCGACGCGGTGGGGTCGAACGTTGGTATCCATGAATTTATTTAAATTATTTACCCGCTACCCAGTTAATTATCAATTACCCGGTCAAGTGGAAAGTATTAGTTAACCGGTTAAGTATTTTTACCCGGTTAAGTAAACCATACCATTTAACCGTTTAAACTAGTAAAGTGAACCGTATCACTTACCCATTTACCCGGCAACGAAGTGTGTTTTCATAAACCCTAGGCCTTCTTTCATTTTATAATGAGAAGGAGGGGAGGGCGTCATGCACATAAGCTCCTTGGACAAACGCTGGCTTCCCCATTGTTTTGGTAAGTTTCTTCCTCTCTTCTTCTTAGTTTGCATGCATACATATGATCAAAGATTATAGTACAAGATAATCATGGAAACTAAGACCTGAAATCAACAAGAAAAATGGAGGATGTAACTAGATTAGAACCAGGAATTCACCCACGAACATAAGTTGCTGCCGTGCAGCAATTCTTGTGTGTTTGTGATTAATTACAGCAACAAGTCATAATCTTTTGCTAATCGGTTGCTGCATCAACGTCCTTACTCATGTTGTAGTAATTAAAGGTGAGATTTCACAGAATTTACACCCAAGAATGGTAGCACGTCCTGCTGAAATTGCCAAGGATGGTAGCACGTCCTGCTGAATTGCAGCAACAGCACCATGGCGTTTGTGTCACGACCAGTTGCATATACCACGCTGTAGGGTAGTGTTTCTCTTCTTCTGAGGCGTTGGGTTGTTGTGCGGGAAGAAGGGGACGCGAGGGGCAGTGCTGCTGGCCATGTCTGAGTCGCCATAGCAGCAGGTCGAGGTCGCCATGGCTGCTCGTTCGTCGCTGTGGTGGTGCAGTCGCCCTTTTAACTTAGTTAATCGCTTTTAAAGAGATGACTTAGCCTATTAGTTTGCACTTTGGACTGGGTCATTACAAATGGTATCAGAGCCTCTTGGTTCAGTGTTAGATGGTGGGTTTTACTAAGGACGTTAGCTAGGCTGCCGGTCAGGGGCCAAAGAAGGTGGCCGACTGTGGCTAGCAACGAGCCAAGTGTACTAATTTTAGGGGACAAAATTTCATAAGGTGGGTGGAGTGTGAGATCCCGGAACACAGTCTCATATCTAATACCTAATGGGCTAAGATCCTATTTATTAGTAAGAATCAACTATAGATTTTTAACTTTGGTTAACCACATTTGAAGAAATAACTTAGCATATTAGTTTGCACCCTTCGAATTTCAGTGAGTTTGTAACGACCCGCCATTTTTCACGATATTGTGGGCCTAACTAGCTAGGTGTTACACAAAAAGTAAAGTAATTATGTCAAACATTTTTTATAAATAATAACATATATAAAGATCCCACAGTCTTGGACCGTTTCCCAGCAGCCACACTTATTTCTCAATTAAATAAAAAAAGGAGTCCTCATATTTATTTTGCTCCATACTCTGGATGTCAATCACCTAATATCGTATCAGCACACCTGCGGAGGCAATTCCGCGTTAGTGATGACAACACTAAGTAGTATAATAGATAAAACAAAACAAGTACATTCCACTATTTCCTTATGTTTATTTTAATATGCGGTGGAGCGATTCCGCTATACTCCAAAACAATGCGGAGGAGTTATCCGTTGTGATCCGCACACCTCGGCCGTAGCCTTTTTTGTGGGGAGGCTACCACTACCGTCTCCAGTGCCAGTGCCTCGCACACCCCGACCGTAGCCTTTTTGTGGGGTAGCTATCACTGCACTCGGGTGATTGCTATGCCCCATTTGTGGGGAAGCTCTCACTACCAATTCTAGTGCCAGTGCCTCGCACACCCCGGCCATAGCCTTTTTATGGTGAGGCTATCACTACACTCCAGTGCCAATGCCTTGCACACCCTGCTGTATGCCATTTTGT